>JANZXV010367035.1:0-10300 GCA_027576455.1 Erythroxylum roigii
ATTTTCGCTTATAACTTTCTCGTTTGGCCTCCGATTCACCCGAAATTCGAACCAGTGATTTCTCAACAAGTTTTCTACCCTCTCTCACAAAAATTTAAAATTTTCAACATGTCGGAAATTTGCCCTCAAGTTCGTTTGAACCCTTTGTTTGCTTTGCCTTGGTTGCATAGTGTTCAGATATGTTCGCTTTGCTTCCGCCTTATGCCTTTCGGCTCGAATTGCTTTTGCTTCCGCTTTCGTTTTGTTTCCGTACTTTGTTATTCGATTCGATTCGCTTTCGATTCCGAGCCTTCAATTTACTTTGTTTTTTGTTCTTTCGTTTCATCTTCCGGTTGAGACCCGAATCATGTCTAAGTATGAGGGTTTCGGATTAAGAGGTTGGATATCCGGTAATAGGTTCCAACAATTATGGTATCAGAGCAAGACTAGAAATGCTCTGATTTAGTTCAGTTTTTCTATGTAGTTGGGTTTCGAATACGGGATCCAACAGTAATATTGTTTATTTGAACATAAAATAAATGTATTATTCATATTTAAACAAAATTGATCTTAATTAGTATCCATTTAATTATAAAAATATAACAAATAATAACAATATAATTAAAAGTAATATTGTTTGTTTATTTGAACACAAAATAAACAAACAATAATTTATCTTATACATAATCATTATCAATACATAGTCATATTAACAATATAAGCTATTTTTATTTTTAAAAAAATTGAAACTACAATTTCAAAATCATAACAGTATAACAATCATAACAGTACTATAACAATTTTCGTATGAACAACTATAATATATCTACACATACATTCTACACTTGTTGCAAAACAACACCAATAATTAAAGTTCAAGAACAATTCAAGACGAACACTTATATGCATTTTGTCAAACACTTGGTGTGCAAAAAATTCTTCATCCCTAATTCAACACAAAATCTCAAAATTTTTCCATTAATCTCCAACAAATGCATACCCTATCATTAACAATTACTAATTAACATTTAAAATCAAACAACAACTCTTTATTAACCAAAAACAAAATCCACCGATTTTAGAGGAAGGAGAGGAAGGTTTTCCAAACAACATTACCTTCGGTTAACACCGTCGAAGCAGAGGACGCCGGCGACGCAAGCCTCGACAATGACAGCACAGCAGGCGGCGGCGATGGCTGGAGACGGTGGCGACAGATGAGGGAGAAGGAGAGGAGAAGAAAAGGCTGAGGCGTGCGCGAGAGTGGGAGAGGGGAGAGCTTCTGAAGCTTTAAAACGATAACCAAAACGACATTGTTTTGGTTATGTCCAAAACGACATCGTTTTGGTTAACTTTTTAAACGTTTCCAACTTCACAAAACGACGTCATTATGGTTATGTCCAAAACGACGTCGTTTTGTTTATATTTTAAACGTTTATATTTTCATAAAACGACATCGTTTGGATTTTAACCAAATGACATCATTTTTGTTAGCTTCTAACTGATTAAAAACGACGCCGTTTCGGGATAACCAAATGATGTCATTTTGTTCCAGCTCCTAGACGACAATTTACAAACATAATTACCGATGCCATTTACTGACAGAATTTAAGCCGCCGGTAAAATCTTATTTCCAGTCTTAATTTTCTGATGTAGTAGACCGACGGAACGTTATTGGTCCCTAAATTTTCGTCTCTATTTAGATCTTTTTCTTGTAGTGTTTTGATTTTGATTTTTATAATTAGAATTGCATATATTTTTAATTAGATTAAAATTAATTAATTAGATTCATTTATAATTGAGAAAATATTTTTTAAATAATTAAAATGATGTTTTTATTCGATTTATTTATTATAATTTAACTAAAATAAATTAATTTTATCATTTTACTTATTTAGAGAATTATTTTTCCTATTTATTTAGAAATAGCTTCTTTATTAATTTGAATAACAAGTTTATTTACTTATTAAAAGATATTTTTGATTAAATTTAGAAAATATTTTTTATAGTGCTCAAATTATAAATGGTTTTGATTTAATTCTCCTAATTTTTGGTGGGATTATGCTCTACCTAATGATAATTGTGTATTCTTTCTGTTTTTAAAGGTTTGGAGCCTGATTGATCACTAATCGGAAGGAAAAGTTCAATCATTAATTGGAAGCAAAAGTTCAAAGAAGTGAAGAAAAAAGATTGGTTAAGAAGGAAGAAGTGAACATCCTACGAAACAAGAGGTGGGCACGCATGACTAAGGGTATATGAATGTTAACATATATTCTTGGAGGTTTTAGTTTTCTTTTTAGTTTAATTAGGACTTTAATTTTTAGAAAAGAGAGATTGGTAACTATCATTAGCATCCTCCTCTCTCAATCTTTTCTTTATAATAAAAGTGTTGTCTTCCCTCTTACTATTTTGTTTAATTCTTAAATATTTATCTATATTTTCTTCTTTAGTTCTTATCACTGATTTGATGATTAATGCAAATGGCCAATTATTTTGGTTGATAGAACAATATATCTCCATTTACGATAACAAATCCATATTTATTTATTTATTCTACTTATGATAGTAAATTGACATAGTCGCTTAGGTAAAAGCATTTAATTAATGTTGACGGAGGTAGATAATCTAATTTAAATGAACGAAATGTCTTGAGTTTGTTGGTTAGAATTAGGTCTCTCTAATTGTAATGCTACTTGTAGATTAAATCATATAAACATTTTTAGGATTAATAGTTGGTAAGGGAAATAACTAACAATCATATCTTAGGTATCGAAAAGGATAGGAGAGACATTTTATTTAAGGGTACGATAATTTACTTTTACATCGATGATCAACTACATGGATGAATAGAAACTAATCCTTTAGTTAGGTATTTCAATATATGGATTTTTCACCATTTATTTTATTACTTATCTTTTCTTTAATCTTATTTTCAATTTTATTTTCCTATTGCAAAATCCCCTTTTATTTTATATTTCTATTTGATAAAATGAATAGAATTGCCCCTAATCCCTGTTGATATGACCTTACTCGCGACTGTCTCAATTTACTTTATCTTTAGATTAGGTTTTTTATTATTTGTTGGATTCGTCACCCACCAAAATCTATTTAATAATTAATAAAAATGAGCCTTCATTAATATTTTAGAAAATAGTTTTCTAATTTATTAAAGATTTATTTTCTAATTGATTAAGAAAATAATTTCTAAATAAATAATGCAAATGAATTTCTTAATTAAATTTATATTTATATTTAATTTTGAAAGTAATTTCATTTTCAAAATAGAAAATAAATTTGTAATTGAAGAAAAGTTATTTCCATTTAGATTAGAATGTCTTGTTAAAAATTGAAAATATGAGTTTTTCCAATTATAAGTAAGAAAGTAATTTATTGAAAATAATTTTCAATTAAATTCTTTGAAGTAGAAGATAATTAGAAATGGTTCCAATGAATTTGAAAATAGTTTTCAAGTCAAATTAAATTTCTATTTCGAATAGGAATTTGAGTAAATATAAAAAGAATTGGTTCGCAATTTGGAAATAATTTTCAAGTCAAATTAAATTTCTATTCATTAATTAGGAATCAATGGGTAAAGCTAATTTAATTTCTAAAGAATTGGAAATATTATTTTAGATGATGAAGATCAATATCTAAAATCAAACAAAGCTTGATCATTTTTATGTATATAATTTGATTATGTTTGCATAAATTGTAAGGTTTATTTAGTTGTCTGTTTGTTTTTTTTTTTGAAACAGCCTCTTTATTATTTTGGAGTAAGGTTGTGTACTATTGGATCTCCCTAAACCTTGTGTATCAGTGAAATTCCTACGGGGTATTGTTGTTGTTGTAATTTAAAAACTAAATCTCTCATTAAAGCACACGTTCAGAATGTGATTGTTTTCTTCCATTATTTAAGTGTAAAATATGAGTTTTATTTACTTTAAGGCTTGTTAAGTAACTCAAGGAGCCTTAACCTAAATATGTTTTATCTAAAATTAATTGGTCCTATTTAACTAAATCTGTATAATTTGGATAAATAACTCATGATTATATAAATTTAGAGGCAGTATTAGCAGTAACATATAACATATGTTTTGACAAGAGTTATCCTATAATGGATCTAGGAGTAACGTGAGATATGATTAATAAGGATGTTATCTGCCTAATTGAAGTTTAGTTGGTTCGTTGAATAACTCAAGATTAACTAAATTTGAATGAGATCTCATCCTATTAAAGAGATTGTTTTAATCTTTCTAGAATAGTATTGAGGGCTATTATTTCGAATAAGATAATAGGAGTAACCAAACATATAATTAAAATCATAATTTTATTTGATTGTCATGACTTATAACCTATTACTTTTCTTACATTTATATTTTGTTATTAAGTAGAAAATTACCTTTGTTTAGTATAACTAATACTAAGTTTTAGTGAATCAAATTTCTTATATATTAAGTTTGAGAAGAATTCTCAAAGTTAGAAAGGAAAGATGTATGTCCATTATTAAAGCTTATTAGGGATTTGGTGACAAAGTTTTAAACACATGTTAATATCATATTGATAGTAAAATGTAGTGGCATTTTTTAATTGACTAGTGTCTTGTAAATTTAATCGCAACATATAAGATGGATGTCAATACTGTGATAACATAATGTAAATAGTTATATGACGTATAACTGAAAGGTATAGTAACTTATGCAATTGTTTCACTCAATTTGGCGTATTAAAAGCATAAAAATAGACCATAATTAAAGATGTTATATTAGATATGATAACAATTTTTATTTAAAAAATGATTGCATTACTTTTCTTATAGATACATTATAATAGAGATCATATACATTTCTAATTTATGCTTTTGATTATTTGATATTGAACTTAGATTCAATATCAGTACAATTTTTAAGGCGTGATAAGAAATAAATTGTTAAGTAAAAGTAGTTGATTTAAGTTTATACAAATAGTTTGTATATGTTGGATCAAAAAGACTTAACTTAAGCAGTAAGAATATAAAGTTAGATAGCTGAGTCTATCTTTTTATTCCATGTTTGTTAAATTGACTTAACGAGAATCTTTAAGTTCTATACAAGGATATCTATATCCTTTGATTATAAATCATAATAAACTTATAAAACTTGTTAGGTTGAAGGCTAACTAAATCAACCTTTAGTAAAAAAGAAGATTATGGTATTGAATTGTTAAATCTTAAATATATATGATGTATTAAATGTAATAACAATTCATAAAAGGATGAATACTTGTATTTCATTATATTTAGTAAAGAATTTTATATAATAAAGTCATGTGTATTCAATAAATATTAATTTAAAATTTTGAAAATTTAAAGTATTTAAATCTATATAGAAATTAAGTATTGCGAATGCTAAAACACTTTGATAAGATTGATGTGGTGAGATTAGTTTTTTTAGTTATCTGTACGAAATGAGAATCTTTGGTGAATATCTTTATAACTAAACTCCGTAACAGTATGGATTTGTGTAAGGAGGAAAATATAATCTGAGATATTATATGTATTTCTTCTATGCCTAGTACAACAACTTGCCTTTGATAGTTCCAATTAATCAATCATCAAATTCAACTTGCTTTTAGTAGTATCAAAAGTCAAAGTTAATGATTTTCAATCTTGGATTAGTTAAAGCATATATTATCCACTACGATTAGAATTAAATTAGGTAATAGAAAGTTATGACATATCCATCATATTGGATATAATGTTACAAATCCTATTGAATAAAATAATCATTTCAATACATATTAGTAGGAAAATGATTCTCAAGATAAGTAGTTAGACTAAAAGGGAGTTTGAAATAGTTCAAACCTCGTAACAATACATACAAATGCCTTTATTGTTATAATTGATGTATAGTCAAAAGGTTAGAGTCACTTTCATGACGAGTTGATAAGTTTATTTTGAAGACAATTATGGATTTACTACATATATAAGAAGGTTTGTGGGAGTATAGTTATCCTCTTTAGTAGGAGTATATAATGACAAAATACTCATTGAGAATAATAATTCACATTCTCAATTATTAAATTTGTTACAATCTAAGAACATCTTTCATTATATATAAAAGGTAACAATTTAACTATAGGAATTAGATCTATATAAATAGACATAACAGTTGTTCACCTATTCGATTTCAAGTATCTATATAATAAACTAAAGGTGTTTAGTATTTACAATTTTTGATACTTATGAAGTTAAATATATTCATTCTTCTACATATAAGTGGATATTTAAGTTCAAAGTTATGTAGATATAAATTTTGTTCGATAGAAGTAAGTCCTATATAAGGTATATTTTATTTAGAATAATATTATTTTAAGTTGGAAAGGTTATGGTTGCATTTGGTAACTAAGGAATCAATTATTTTTTAGCTGATTCAAGACTTTCAGTTGTTTGACTATTTCAAACAGCTGAAATTCTTGTCTGGTAAGAAGATGTATAAATAGCTTATTTATCCTAATCAGCTGAATGTTGAAAAGCTACTCCATACCAGTGTTTCCATGTAAACAGCTGAATATAACAAGTAAAAAACCAAGCCAACCCCTCACGTTCCACTCTACTGCTTCACCACAAAAACCATGAAAGGGAGAAAAGACATTAGACGTCCATGGCTTTGGGCTTTCTAAGTTTCATATATATTAATTAATTTTTGCAAGTCAATTTATGCCTAATTAAAATTAATTAATTGTGTCATGTATCATTGTTGGACCCCACACGCCACCTGTAGGTGTTTGGGGGTTATACCCTGGCGTGTGTTTGCGAGTTATACCGCGGCATCCAACACAAATTGGTATTGTCCTCTTTGGCCACGATTCGAACTCGTGACCTCAAGGTTTTGTTGCTTTTACAAGCACGCCTCTTACCATTGAGTTAAGTACAAATGTTGGACCTCGTTTCCGGAATCCAACCTCTTAACAAAAATGCCCTCATACTTAAGCGTGGTTCCTTGTGATCTCTTCTTACTCTGATACCAGACATATGCTGGACCCCGTTGACAATAAACCGCGTGCTAATTATTGCTCGTCATATAACGTGAGCGTAATCCAAAACAAAACATAAAACTTAAAGCCTCATACTATCCCTATTTTCCTTTTTCCACAACACATATTACATATATCTAACCATAATTCGTATTCAAGATTTATCATCTCAAATCAATAACTTCCTCGAATATACTTTATTTCAACTCAACCTTATATATATATGAATTCATACATAATCCACTCAACATCATCCATACATGATTCATAAGGAATTCCTTTAGGCAAAATGGATGAATGAGCACTACTTAAGATACAGGAGCATTTGGACCATTAAGTCTAAGAGTGACTCATCTTGGAATATGATGCAAATCCTAAAGCTTAGAGGGGTCATGCAGCCTTTGATATTCTACAAGGTAGGAAATAGTGGTCACACATGATTATGGATATATAATTTGAGTCCTCTTGGCCCTCTCTATTAGCTAGTGAACTTTCTGATTATTAGGTTCCTCCATCCAGCTAATGTAATCAATGAACTAATCATTGATGACAGGTGGGATTGTAAAAATAGGCATGCCAAAAAAAATTTAAAATGCTTCCCTCTTTACTCCCCTAATCTTAGCATGAAGGACATAGTTTATTAAATTGAGTATTTATCAGTTACCTTCTCTAATAAGTCCAGTATAAACTCCATAAGGGAAATGGCTCCTAAATTCCCTTGATATTTTTTAGTCTGGAATAAGTTACTGATTCTAAGTCTCTTTTATCTTATGGCTAGCTTAGCTGTGAGGGAAAGACTATCAACTTTGGATAGAATAGGAAGTGGTAACAATATCTCAACCCTTTGTCAGTTGTGTAAAGGCTCTAATGATTCATTTACCCATCTTTTCTTTGACTATCATTTCTCCAAATGGATATGAAATGACATTGTAGTTCGATGCAACTTAAATTGCTAAGTCATTGGTTAGAGATCAATTCTTCAATGGATCTCAAGTATAACTCATATGCATAAAGATCTTATAGTGTTATGTCTTTAATACGCTACATATTCTTTGTGGAAGGAAAAGAATTTGAGATTGTTTAAAGGGCAAGTCAGCTCACATGAAGATACTAAAGTGAAGACCATTAATTAGATAAGGCTAGAGTTGACATCAAGAGCTCTAAACTCTCAAGGAATGAAAGATAATTGGAATATAGCCTAGTAAAATTTCAAGATAAAATTAACCTTCAGTTGAATACGCCTAGAAATGTTGGCTTGTAGTAGCCTAGTTGTTATTAATAGAATATTGTCAATTTTATTGCTTACGACACTTTGTAATGGTTTTAGGCTATATCCTTACAGTAATATTCTTTTTAAAAAAGGAGATTTTAAAGATCCCTTATTGAAACCCTAGTTACCTGGTAACTAAAATTCCCTAAATTGTAAACCCTAATTGAAACCTTAATTGAAAATCCCCAAAAATGTGATACATTTTACATTTTAGGAACACGGATGTATACTTATAATTAATGTTATGATGTTTCACAGACCTTAATGCATAATACGAGAGTATACTTATGATGTTGTGATTTTTGCAAAGGATTGTTCCCTTTTTTTCTTACGAGAGTAAGAAAAGAAGGGATTTTTTATAAAGCCATCAGAAAGACTATTCTTTCATGTGGTGCCATGTATATGCTTAACATGTTGCCCACCTCCACTTGTTAGATCATACGATGCAATCATAAGAGATATTGTGTCATATAATTCACACAATGTCATTTCCTCATCATTTGTTAGGTTTTTTTTAACGGAAATAATGTAGGGATACAGATAAAACAAAAAGAAAACCTTAAGAGGATAAATGATAAATTTTAAAAAATAGAGACTAGAATTAAAAAAAATCAAAACTATGATCTCAACTTTGCCTTTTTTATAAAATGCTTAGGTCCACTTCATCACTTTCTTGGTATCGAATCTCACACCGCTTCTCTAAGTCTTCTTCTCATCCAAACACAATACACCAAAGATCTTATTCTTCGAACTGACTTTGATAAATCTAAACCAATTCATACACCCATCATTCATCTCTTCCCTTGTCCAAAAATCATGGTGTTTTCCTTTCGTGTCCTACTGAATATTATAACAATATTGGTTTATTTCAATATCTTTGTCTCACCCTTCTGACATTCAATTTGTTGTCAATAAGGTATCCTAATTTTTTCAGTTTCCTACTAACGTTAATTGGTCTGCGGTGAAACAAATTCTATGATATCTCCACTCCACACCTTCTTATAGTATTCGTTTCACCAAATCTACCCACCTTTTTTTACAAACCTATTGTGATGTTAAATAGGGTGGTTATCCTGATGATCGGTGTTCTATATCTATTTGTTGTATTTTTCTTGGACCTAATCTTATTTCCTAGAGAGTCAAAAAGCAATTCACTATTGATTGATCTAGTATGACAATCTCAGTGCTAAATTTTTAACCTCATATTCAATTTCTCATAGTCGCACCAAGCATATTAAAATTGACATTTATTTTGTTTGTGATTTAGTAGCTAGGAAAACTCTATTCATTTAACACATTTCACCCTCTGCTTAGATTGCTGATACTATGACCAAAACTCTTTTTTCTTCAGTATTTCAACAACTTCAAAACAAGCTAATGATTTCTTCCTCCCATGAGCTTAGGAGGTGTTGACAACATCTTAAAATCTTAACCACCATATACTATATCATTTGTCATTATTTTTCACACACACACATATATATCCATTCTATTTTATCTTTTATTTAATCTTATCATTTAGTTTAATTATCCTTATCTACTTATCATCAGGTTGTATATTAAGGGATGTTACCCTGTTAATAATAATATCGAACACACAAATTCCATTTCTTTGTATCACTTTTCTCTTGTCAATAATACTACTTAAAATATAAAATATCAATTAAATATGATAAAATTACATCTATATCAAATATAACTTCCAATGAATAATCATTAATTTTATTACTAAAATCGTCATAAATTTATTTACATTAGATAACATGTAAAACTTTAATGAATAAAAATATTTAATATTTTAATAAATAACAAAATGTTAAATCATTAATTTTAATTTTAATGTTTAATTCTAACTGCATAATTAAAATAATAATTATTTATTTATTTATTTATTTAAGATTCTATATATGTATATGTTAGGAAGACTGGAAGAGAAGCTGAACGTATTTGGGGCTTCAGGTCTCCAAAGTTAATTGTAAGGATTAACAGAATTTACTCTTAGATTATAGTGTTAATGATATTGGACCTTCACCTTTTTATTAT
>JANZXV010367077.1:0-10299 GCA_027576455.1 Erythroxylum roigii
AGCTTTTATCTTAATTAATTAATTAAGATGAGGTATGAATCTCATTCCTCCCAATTATGAGGGGAATGGAGTAATACTCTAAAATGGGTAATCAAATTCATACCTCTCCAATCATACTTCCCTACCAAGCATCCATCTTCATTCTATTCCTATTCTTTATTTCTCATACCTATGAAACAAGCACTCCCTAAGACACCATAATATTGGACAGAGGATCTCGTCCCCTTTTAGAGATAATAATTTAAATCATTAACTTTTTACTTTGATTTAATTTTATAATCTTTGATGTTAAAAACTGATCAATTTATCAATTAATCCATTAATTTTCATGAACTAATCAATTTTTATAAACTAAAATAAAATGATTCTGTTTCTTTTTTTAATTAAACTTTAAACTTTTTAATAGGTAACGTTAGTCTCGTCAATTAGTTTTCGTATTATTTAATTTTATTAAATATTTAACTGATTTTATAATGACCTAATATTAATTGAATGTTTTAAATTTTAAATTTTTTATCTTCTCGATTTAATTTTGATCCAATTTTAACAAATAGAGGAAAGAACGAAAGTTGTACATTGTTGAAACTTCGTGGCAACTACTTGAAAAGAGAGTTTGATTGGCATTGACCGTCCCAAACCCTCACAGGTTAATCTATGGAAGTGTTAAAGGTGCTTCGAGCACATGGTTTTCCAATATAAAAAGACAACAATCGTTGGAGATGGAACTTTTCTTGGCTTTACAATAAAATTAGAAATTAATTTTTAAAAATTAAAAGTATAAAATCTAATTTTTTAATTGAGTAGGAGTTTGAGTTGTCTAGATTTAAGCTTACTTAAAACTTAATTTTTCTAAACAAAACGATATCTTTTCTAAGTTTAGAATAATTTAGCCTTGGATCAGTATAGGCCTAAACCTAAGCCCTAGGTCGGCCTATTAAAAATACCTGAATCTGACTCATGAGTTAGCCCATTGTCATTGTTATTGAATAATTTAAAATATTCTTTTTTAATACTGTCAAAGTATTCAATTATATTTTAAGTAATATTTTGATAAATTTTTATTATTATATTATTATTTGTTAATATTAAATTGTAATTAATTTATTTTTTATTTATCAAAATATTACTTAAATAAAATACAATCAATATCCTTCTCCCATATTCTCGAAAAGTAGTAATATCCTACACAGGGCTTGGCAATACTACATCCGAGTGCGACCTGACGCCTGATTAGGTTCAAACTTTTAAGGGTTTAAATACGAGTTTCATCTGGTTTGAGTCATCTGATTAAATGTATGTTTTTCTAGTTTTACACGTTATGCATGATGTTGATGTACAGATTCTGAAGGAAGTAGGGTTCAACACTGTAAGTAGATATTACATGGCCTGGATCAATACTAAAGTTTTTGTGTAGTCTCATTGGTATGAGTTATGGTTTATCTATCTTCCATTAGATATAACATATATGGTTTCAATTCAACTTTACTAATCGTTAGATGTATGATTTTGTTCAGGTACTCACTTCAGGGTGGATCTAATGGATAGAAAGGCAGAGATTAAGGATATAATCACAGAGGTAATTAATAAATAACATGTCTGTTGAGGATGATGATGATGAAGGAGAAGAGTCTTGAAGATGCCCCTCCAAGTGTTGAAGATAGCACCTTCCCTATGCAACCTGTCGGGTGAGAATGATGGTTGAAGCAAATTGTCAAACACCTTCTGTACTGTTCACGCTAGCTTCAACAAGACAAGGAAATGCAGTAGCTTCTGTTCCTCAATTTGTGACTCACGTGTATGATATGTCTCCAAAACAACAACTCAGATTACTCATTGAATTTGTGAATGTATAACCAAGAGACTGAGGTGTTTAAGACATGAAGGTATCTCACTCTAATGAAATCAAAGTATGAACTTCTGTATTTGAAACTATGATAAACTATCTGTATGTGTATAAACAACTTCAGCCACTTACTCCTCAATGAACTAATTTGCTTCTGGAAAACTCAACTATAATGGCAAAGGCCAACGAAAAAACAGAACTAATTGGAACATGCACATTGGTAAGTTTTGAGGTTTTCATTATAAACTAACTTCAGGATTTTAAAAACCAGAAAAACATCAACTAATGCTTCTTTTCACTTCTGCTATTCAACTTCAAACTTGTTATTGGAAATAAAATATGAAACATAACACAAAAATTGAAACTTGGAAAAGAAGATCTTGTATTGAAGGTTTTTCTAATTTTTCATACATACATACGAAAGTGAAAAGAGGAGCTTTATGTGTAGCTCTTGCTTATTCTGATACAATTTGATTCTAAACTAAAAGATAATGTCTTGGACTAATGAATAAAACTAGACTAGTACAAACATTTCTTGATTTAGCAAAACATAAAAGCAACTCACTTTGTCTTTAGCTTAACTAAGACTAATACTGAAAAAACTGAAACTTGTAACAGTAGGGAGCATTTTCTGAAAAAAAAAAAACAGCAGGCATAAAGAAGGTGTTGCATGATGATCTGGCCACACAATGATCTGTCCATATCTTCACCAATTAATCCTAACAACATTCTTTAAGCTTGATTCTTGTTCATCAACATTAAACAGTCAACTTGCACTTTAATACATCAACTTGCCCCGTTTGTTCTGTTTGCTTTTCCAACTTGGCTATTAATTCAAATTTCTGTTATGCATCCGAGAACCTTGTTTCTGCATTTTTCATTTTCCATCCTCTTCTCCTCTTTTGCTTCATTTCTCTTATCTTGGACTTCATTTCCTTGATCCATGCATCTTTGAATTATGCGTAGGATCATCAATTCCAACTTCCATTTGCACTTGAACCCCTTTGGCTTTCCCTTCAAATTCTTCTTCGTCCTTACCTTCATTGTCATTGCAAGCTCCTCCATCAATTTCAACACTTCAGCTGCACAAGACAACTCAAATCAACAGCTCCTCCTTTATCTTGTGGAGCCTGCACTCCAATCATCTTCTTTAATGATTCAAACCTCAACCTTGGTAATGCTTTAGTGAATACATCAGCAAGTTGGAAGTTGGATCGGCAGAAAGCCATCTTAATTTCCTTCTCTTCAATCAATTCCCTAACATAATGATACTTGAGAGCTTAGTTCTCATGTGATCAGAAGGGTTTTCAGCCATTGCTATTGCTACACTTGAATCACAATACATAGTCACACATTTCCCTTGCAATTCATCAACATCCATCAGAATCTTCTTCATCCATTGTGCTTGCTTAGCTGCCATGTTCACAGCCATGTACTCAGCCTCAGCCGTAGATTAAGCTACCACCTTTTGCTTCCTTGAGCTCCATGCAAATATACCAATCCCCAAACTATAACAATATCCACTCTTACTTTTGCAATCTTCATTTTTAGCATAGCTTGCATCACTAAACACATATAATTCCACATTTTTTCCTTCTTCCATACCATATACCATGATCAACCGAATGTTTTATGTATCTCAACACTCTTCTAGCATACAATGCATGATATCTTGAGGGGTTATGATTGAAAGCATCTAATATATTAACAACACAAGCAATGTCAGGTCTTGATGCACTTAAATACATTAATGACCCGATCATGCTTCTATAGTAAGTTTTATCAAATTGTTCACCTGGTTTGGTTGTCTCCAGCTTCAGCTGATGCTCCATTGGTGTTGACATGCCACTGCTATTCTTCAAGCCAAATTTATCAATCAACTCCTCATCATACTTCCTTTGATGAATGAAGATGCCATCCTCCCTTTGTTTAATTTCCAAACCTAAGAAATATCTCATCTCTTCCAAATCATTCATTTGAAATTCTGATTTCATTGAATCCTTAAATTCACTCACAAGCTGGTCTTCAGTCCTTATAAGCAATAAATCATCAACATATAAGGAACAAATCAATTTCCCTTCGGTATAGGTCTTGACATATAATGTTGCTTCACTCTCGCTTCTCTTAAAGCCATTTTGCATCAAGTAGTTGTTGATTATTGAATACCAAGCTCTTGGAGCTTGTTTCAAGCCATACAAAGCCTTTACCAACTTATACATCTTATGCTCTTGCCCTTCCTTCACATAACCTTCTGGTTGCTTCAAGTAGACTTCCTTATCTAGCATCCCATTTAAGAATGCACTCTTGACATCCATTTGATGCACTTTCCACCCATTGTTTGCTGCTAGTGCCAACAACATCCTCACCGTGTCTAATCTTGCAACTGGAGCATATGTTTATGTATAATCTATCCCATACTCTTGCTTATATCCTCTCACAACTAGCCTTGCTTTGTGTTTATTGATTGAGCCATCCGTATTTAACTCCTCCTTCAATATCCACTTCGAATCAACCACTTTGGTTTCTGGACTTGGCAAATCCACCAACAGCCAAGTTCCATTCTCTTCAATTGCCCTTATTTCTTCATCCATAGAGCTCTTCCATACTCCTTGCTTGATTGCTTGCTTAAATGTTTTCAGTTCTGAACCAACAACCAAGGCAAATTCAACAATGGTTAATGCTTCATCTGGTTCTTCATCATCTTCAGCCCTGTACCTGAAATCAAAAATGAGATTGGTGTCTCTACAAATTAATGCCAAAGTCCCTTGTTTTGTGAGCATTATTTGAGCTTGATGATCCTTCTTGAGAATCCAAGCTCTCTCTTCCACTTTCAGGACTTGACAGATGCTCCTCCTAAGTTTCAGCACTCTCAATGCCATCTGAACTAGGTGTATCCGAGTGAAGTGTCTCCTCTTGAGATCCATCACCTCCAAGATTGTGATCATCATCTGCATCCTCTCTTACTGTTTCATCTGCACTTGGATCATGCAATGGAAATTCAACACCAACTGTTCCTGATCTTTTGTCAATCTGCTCATCCCACTTCCATGCCTCATTTTCATCAAATTTTACATCTCTAGTCACTAGCATTTTCCCTGTTTCTGGATTATAAATCCAATAACCCTTCGACTCTCCACTATGTCCCATCATCACCCCTTGATTGCCTTCTCATCTAGCTTGGTTCTTTTAGCTTCAGGAATATGCACATAAGCTATGCATCCAAATACCCTCAAGTGTTGCACCTTCGGTTTCAATCCAAACCAAACCTCAAATAGAGTCTTTCCATCCAATGATCTGGTCTTCAATCTATTCTGCAAATACACAGCTGTATAACATGCTTTAGGCCATAATTTTCTTGGCACTTTCATTCCAACTAACATTGATCTAGTCATCTCCATTATGCTTCTATTCTTTCTCTATGATACACCATTCTGTTGTGGTGAGTATGCAACAGAAAATTGATGGAATATCCCTTCATTTTCGAAGTATTTCTTCATTTCATTTGAGACATATTCACCTCCTATATCAATATCTCAAGCATCTCACCTTATTTCCACATTGGCTTTCGGCTTCAGCTCTCCAAACTTTGAACAATCCGAACACTTGATCCTTGCTTTTCATTAAATAAATCCATGAATACCTTGATGCATCATCAATGAATTCTATATAATACTTGCTTCCCCCAGCTGATGGAGTATTCATTGGTCCACATACATCAGTGTGTACCAATTGTAGCCTTTCGGTTGCTCTCCAATCACTTGTTGGATAAGGTAAAACATGGCTCTTGCCTTTTGCACAAGCCTCACACACGGATTTTAACTTACTGCTCAGTGGAGGTATACCAAGAACCAAGCCTTTCTTTTGCATCTCAATGACATAATCTAGGTTTGCATACCCATATCTTCGATGCCAAAGTTGTGTCACTTCTATCAATGAGAGTGTAGCAAATGCTTCATCCACTTCTTGCATTTGAAGCTTGAAAATTCTGTTAACCATTGGAACCTTATGCACTAACTCACTTTGCTCATTGAATATCCTACACATTCCATCTTCAAAATAAACCTTATACCTCCTCTCCAACAGCTGACCCACACTGATCAAGTTTTGATCAAGTTTAGGGATGAAATATACTTCATCAAGGATTGTACTTCCTGCTCTGGTTTCCAATTTCACAGAACCCTTCCATGTGACGGGCAAAACTGCACCATTCCCTATCCTAACCACAACATCAACTCCATAATTCTTCTCTACAAATCCCTCCTTCTTCTTAGTCATGTAGTTGGAGCAACCACTGTCTATCAACCATTCATATGGCTTCTCATTTTTCACTTCAGATTCACACACATTATTAGCAAACTCCATTTTCTGATCTTGACAAACCTCTGCTACAAAAACACTCTCTTCGGTTATGGTTTTGTATGTTTGATTTTTGGTTTGTGCAGGTTCAGATTGGGTTCTTGATATGTTGGATGAGTTGTTTTTGAGAGTTTAAGTGTGTTTGTGGTTGTGAATATGAGACTGAATCAGTCATCGAGTTTGTGCTTTGGAAGTGCTGGCTTGATTGGTTTGGCAAAGTTGTTTTAATATTCTGGTGAGTTTGATGTATTGAGCTAGATTGAGGTATGTTTGGTTGAGTCATTTGAGGATAATATGCATAGGATTGAGGGATCAAAGAAAGTTGAGGCATTTGAGGTTGAAACACACGATGTTGAGGGATTGGAGATGAGGTTATGCAAGGTTGAGTTAGTTGGGATAGTTGAAAAGTTTCTGGTTTTCCAACAAAATGAGCTTGGTGCATTTGAGAGTCAGTGGTATGTTGGTAAGGTTGTGGTTGGGATGGCATCATATTTGGTGAGGTATTGGATCTTTGGAGAGGATGTATTGGAGGTGGCTTGCCAAAGAGAGAACTTTGAGGATTTTGGTGCTCCTTCATCCATCTCTCATAGCAAACCCGTCTAGTATGTCCTCTTTTCCTACAAAATATACACTCAACATTATCATTCCAAAAACAATCTTCAGTTGCATGATTATTCCTCCCACAAAACTTGCAATTTGCAAACATTCCCAATCTAATCATCCTTGTTCCTCCTTGTAATCGGATGTCTTTGTGTCCAGGATATTAGTTTAGGTTATGGAAGTTTTGGTATGGCATTGGTGAAGCATATTGTGTTGGAGAATACAACTGGTTCGGATAAGGCTGATTTGGAGTGTAGGTGTTAATCTAATGAGGAATTTGATGGTTGTGAAGCTGATTGGGTGGACGGTTTTGAACTTGTACTGGTTTTGAATCAAAGGTACTCTGGTTTTGTATGTAGCTTGGAGGGTTTTTTGGTGTCCTAAACCTTTCAGCCTTGAGTGCAAACTCTTCTCCTTCTCTTCTATGGCCATGTCTTTTCTCATGCATTTCCAAAACATTGAACATTTGCTCCGGAGTTACTGATTCCGGATTATTTGAGAATTGCCACTCCACCGGTGCCACACTTGCTTCAAAATTCAATGGCAATTGACTTAGGAACTTGTCCACCAACCTTTCTGTGCTTGTGCTTTCCCCAAACTCCTTTAGTTGCTACACCAAGTTTAGAAACCGACCTTTTGTTGTTGCCACACTTTCCTCATCCTTCATAGAAAAATTTTCAAAGCTCCCCAATATTGCTTGTTTCTTCAACCTTAATGTTTGAGCTAATCCAACATACTCCATCTTAAGTGTATCCCATAATTCTTTGGCACTCCTACAACTTGCATGCCTCAACAATATAGATTCACTTACCACCGATCTCAAGAAAACCAAAGCTCGGAAATCTCTATCCCTGTCTTGATTCAATCTGGTCAGATCGGCTTGCGTCATGGCTCCATGTTCCTCTACTACTCCTTCAGTGACTACACTCCAACAGTCACTAATCCTTAGGCAATCCTCAACTCGGATGGCCCATGTCTTGTAGTTGTCTCCAGTCAGCACCGGAATGTTTGCCTGCACATTTTGCAAGTTCATCATCGTCGGATTCATACCTGTCATGGCTTGGTTTGGTCCAGACTAAGTGAACCTTGAAGCTTTGACACCACTCTTGAAGATGCCCCTCCGAGTGTTGAAGATAGCACCTTCCCTATGCAACCTGTCGGGTGAGAATGATGGTTGAAGCAAATTGTCAAACACCTTCTGTACTGTTCACGCTAGCTTCAACAAGACAAGGAAATGCAGTAGCTTCTGTTCCTCAATTTGTGACTCACGTGTATGATATGTCTCCAAAACAACAACTCAGATTACTCATTGAATTTGTGAATGTATAACCAAGAGACTGAGGTGTTTAAGACATGAAGGTATCTCACTCTAATGAAATCAAAGTATGAACTTCTGTATTTGAAACTATGATAAACTATCTGTATGTGTATAAACAACTTCAGCCACTTACTCCTCAATGAACTAATTTGCTTCTGGAAAACTCAACTATAATGGCAAAGGCCAACGAAAAAACAGAACTAATTGGAACATGCACATTGGTAAGTTTTGAGGTTTTCATTATAAACTAACTTCAGGATTTTAAAAACCAGAAAAACATCAACTAATGCTTCTTTTCACTTCTGCTATTCAACTTCAAACTTGTTATTGGAAATAAAATATGAAACATAACACAAAAATTGAAACTTGGAAAAGAAGATCTTGTATTGAAGGTTTTTCTAATTTTTCATACATACATACGAAAGTGAAAAGAGGAGCTTTATGTGTAGCTCTTGCTTATTCTGATACAATTTGATTCTAAACTAAAAGATAATGTCTTGGACTAATGAATAAAACTAGACTAGTACAAACATTTCTTGATTTAGCAAAACATAAAAGCAACTCACTTTGTCTTTAGCTTAACTAAGACTAATACTGAAAAAACTGAAACTTGTAACAGTAGGGAGCATTTTCTGAAAAAAAAAAAACAGCAGGCATAAAGAAGGTGTTGCATGATGATCTGGCCACACAATGATCTGTCCATATCTTCACCAATTAATCCTAACAACATTCTTTAAGCTTGATTATTGTTCATCAGCATTAAACAGTCAACTTGCACTTCAATACATCAACTTGCCCTGTTTGTTCTGTTTGCTTTCCAACTTGGCTATTAATTCAAATTTCTGTTATGCATTCGAGAACCTTGTTTCTGCATTTTTCATTTTCCATCCTCTTCTCCTCTTTTGCTTCATTCTCCAATCTTAGACTTCATTTACTTGATCCATGCATCTTTGAATTATGCGTAGCATCATCAATTCCAACTTCCATTTGCACTTGAACCCCTTCGGCTTTCCCTTCAGCTTCTTCTTCTTCCTTACCTTCACTGTCATTGCAAGCTCCTCCACCAATTTCAACACTTCAGGCTGCACAAGACAACTCAATTCAACAAAGAGGCAGAAGAGAATGCCTTATAATATAATTATTGTTTTTAAAAACCTTTGATTGTTGATTAACATTCTTTCTTTTTTAGTTTTTTAAAATCTTCAATTATATTTTATCTATGTAGGATTATGAGAGAAGTTGATTTATTATATAAGATATCCGTTAAACCCAAATATAAATAAGTCAACCTATTATGAGTGTTCCTAAATAAGTGGACCTATTATGATTTATTTAAAATACTGGTTAGTACCATAAAAGTTGATAAATAGAGAGACCAAATTGTGAAAAAAAAGTTTTAACAAAATCTCCTCCGCCGCACGCAATCGCACACTCACACAGTCACACCTCTCCTCTCTCTCTCTCACTCATGTTGTTTTTCTCGCTCCTCACCCTCACTATCGTCGCTGACGTCTCTCCACCATACCTCTCAACCTAAGCCTCCTCCATCTGCCTACGATCTACTTCTCCAATCTCCACCCAAGCCTCCTCCCTCCGCGGCTTCGCTTGTTGCTCACCACCTCCCCTCCTCTCCCTCCTGTCCTCTCCTCCCTTTGTGGCTCCGTCTGCTACTCTCCCTCCTCTTCATGGGCTCCTTACTGCCTCTTTCTCCTCTCCTCCACCTATTCATGCATTCGTGGTCCACCACCATCACTACCGACCCATATCTGAAACCAGATTTTTTAGATCTAGTTTTTCACTCGACCCGACCCACTGAAGTTAACATTGTGATTTTTTGAGTGTGTTTCAATTGATTTTTTTCCTGCTCCTGAATTGCGTTTGTGATTGTGAATGAGTTGGAATTGAATTGTGATTGTTAATTGGGTTTGTGATTGTTAATTGGGTTTGTGATTTGTGATTTGTGAATGATTTGATTAGAATTGAATGATATTTATCTGGTTTTGATTTAATTGAATTGAAGGCACGATTTTTGTTTATCTGGTTTGGTAATATTTAGTACTAAGAATATTAGAAGCCAAACATTGAGAATTTTTCTCATTTATTTGGATTTGTAGCTTAATGATACTAAAATTAATTAGTTAAGCTAATTTTTAGAGTTTAAGAAATTAAGCTAATTAACTTA
>JANZXV010367095.1:0-10298 GCA_027576455.1 Erythroxylum roigii
AAATCTAAAACAATGAACGATTACTCCCCTTTGAAGCTCTCGGTGAACTCAAACCGTTGCTACATTCTCAAGAGATCAGAAACCTAGCCACGCATAACATCGGAGAACTCCATCACTGCTGGGAAACCGACGCTGTCCATGACTCAAATGACGAACGGTGGAAGGAGATGGATGACGAACGATGGATGGCGATGAAGGAGATGAAGGTGGAACATCGTCCGAACGGCTACCGACTGCAAAAACAAAGAAGAAAAACCTATCAGAACGTATAAACAAAGCTTTCGACTACGGCCGACCTCTCTGTTTTGACCTAATTCAGTAACTTATATAGAGTTAGAGCTCGGGCCGGGTCAAAACAGTGGGAAATTTGCCATTTTTAGGCCGGGTATCCGACATTCGTCGCGACTAACGCATTAATATTCGTTGCGACGTGTGGAGTTGCTTATTAGTCGCGACTAGTGGAGATGTGCTCGTTGCGAAGAGTGGAAGGGAGCTGCTCGTCCCGACGAATGGAAATATGCGCACGACCTATTGACTTCTTTCGTCGTTGACTCCTTGTTCCTACAAAATAAAACAAAACACTTGCAGTATCAATTATCCTTATGAAAATTATAGAGAAATTGATATCAAAGTATGACAATGTACTGAAAATTTGCAAATTATAAGAGCTTGCTAATAGGAACCAATTTAAGTGCAAAAGTTATCCATTAGGAGTCAACAAATGTATAAAAAGATATAAAAATGCAGCCAATTTAGAAAGTAAACTTGGCTCAATCAGTAGGATTTCTCTTGGTTTCCTAGAACAAACCAAATCTCATTCAATCGGAATCCACTTAAAGATCCCAAAATGCCAAAATCACTAAAATTGATTCTAGAACATTTAAACCCAAGCAATTTTTTAAACTCCATAAGCTAGAATCCTTTCAAAAATCCAAAAGAGTCAAAAAGATCTTACCTTGATTCTTCACCAAAAAGAGATCTTTAGCTCAAATGGAAGCTCTTTTCTTCCTCTTACTTTTTCTCTTGAACAACTTCACAATCTCTCTTGAAGGTTAAGGAAATGAAAACCCTAGCTTGTTTTTTTCTTCTTTTCTCTCAAACCACCAACTCTCTTCCTCTTTCTTACTTATTTTCATAAATCACTACTGCTTATCCTCCCATTCACGTTTTCCTTCTTCATATATAAGCAAGACAACACTTCTTCCAATTATGCCCTTAATGAGTCCAAAAAGTCCATTTTATTCTTCCTTATGGGCTTATGTTCTTTTAAATTTAAGTGTCTTGTCAAAAATATCCTTAAATATTCTGATATAAAACTGCCTAGAAGAAAATATCCTCCATTGTCTTAAGTTTCTAATGCCACCGAAACCATTCAATTTGGTTCAATGATTCAAGAGATATACTTCAAACATTTTTTGACTGCTCTTGTCCAAAATAGTATACTATGCATAACTTCCATCCAAAACTTGAAAGTCCTAAGAACTAAATCACAATTCACTTCCTTCAGATACTTCGTAGTTTTATGTCTCTAGTTTACCACAAATCAGAAATAATCTCATTTGGATTCCTACAGATCTAGATGTCATCAAAACACTGAAGTATATTAAGTGTGATAACACCAGTTTAGATCCTTTAAGAGCACACTCATTGTACCCGTTCCACTCTTTTCACTCAATCTTTCTTACTTCATTTCAGATAGCTTCGATTTTTTTGTGGAGACGTAGAGAAAAGTCTTACAAATCCAATGGTTCAAGAATCAAGTCATTTGGAGGTCTAGGGAAGAAGTTATGGTGAAAAGAAGCAACCATGTTTATGACCTTAATCATACTGAACGTGTTTCCGGAAAACAACCATAAATTTTTTTAGAAAATTCTGATTGAGGTGTTATTTGGATGGTTCGAAAGAAGACTTCAGGAGTTACAACTCTCATGAAGGCATCGAAGGAAAATACTTTCATCTGTGGGGTCGAAAATAGAACAGACTATATGACGTCATTTTTGAGACGAAGTGACGCCATCAGACGAAACAAGGTTGAAAAAATTGCTATAAGTTTCCCTAAAAATATCAGATTAAGGTGTTCCTTATATGGCTGAAAAGAATACTTTACGAGTTACATCTATTATGAAGAAGTCGAAGGCAAGTTCTTTCATCTGTGAGGTCAAAAATGGGTCAGACCATATGATGTCATTTTTGAGATGAAGTGACGTCATTAGACGATAAAAGATTGGGAAAATTATCGTAACTTTCCCTAAAGATATTGGATCAAGGTGTTCTTTAGCTGGTTGGAAAGAGGAATTCAAGATCTACAACTTTTATGAAGGCCTAAAAGTGAGATTAGGCCTCTAAAAAGGTTGAAAATGGAATGAAGATGACATCAGCAAAACTAAGACGAAGATGACGTCAACAAGAACAAAACTAAGACGAATATCATGTCAGCAAAACTAAGACGAAGATGACGCCAGCAAGAACAAAACTAAGACGAAGATGACGTCAGTAAAATTAAGACGAAGATGATGTCAGCAAAAACAAAACTAAGACAAAGATGACATCAGCAAAACTAAGACGATAGGGTGAATAGTAACTTTGTCTTACTTTTGCTCCAGAATAACTCCACTTGTAAAGATCATAACTTTCAGCTCAGATGTCTAAAATTTTCATACTATATACCGTTGGAAAGGTAAAAGAAAGATCTATAACTCTACAAAAGGCAACTTTGCCAATACCTTTTTATGTCAATCCCAAATTTGCCCCTAAATTCCAAAGACGAATATTCCATTCATACACTAATGTACGAAATAGAATTGAAATTCATTGTCTTTATACGAAATGTAGCCATATATCTCTAGTTTAATCCAAATCAAGAATCATCTTGTTTGGACAACTAGAGACAACGTTGTGGGTAAAAGACTGAAGCATACTTAGTCAACATTTTTCAGATCACTACCAATCTGGTTTCTAAATCTTTCCTCATCATAACTCATACCAAGATTACTCTTTCTACTCCTTCTACTCCTCATTTTCAATAAAATCACATTTAATATCGATTATACCCGGAAGTTGTCAATGAATGAATGTACTACTTTTTATGCAAAAACATTCAATATTTTGTGCATATATGCTAACATGATGCATGAGCAAGAAAATGCAATTCCTTCATCACTTTTTGAGCTCTCATATATTGAAATTTCGGGTCCTAACCCTTAATATGGGGACGAGATGTTACATTTCCCTCCCCCTTAATAAATTTTGTCCTCAAAATTTTCATCCGATTGATCAATACTGTAGAGGTGATAATTCCTCATACGTTTCACCATTTCCCATATACTCCATAACACATTCAACTCTTATGTCCATTTCACTATATTCCATCTATCCGATGTTGATCCACCTAACCCATTTATCTTTCATAAGTCACTTTACTCTTATTTCAGATTCATCTCACTCATCACTAGTATCTCGAATCAACCCCTTTTTTTTGGTACTTTTCAATTTAATGTAAGAGTGTACAACCACTTATTGTGATCACTATTACTATACCTATATTCAATTAGAACTATACCATAAGTTCATATTCCTATGAACTCCAGGATATAAGCTTTAAGCACTTCCCTAACAGTTAGAACTGTTGGGAATTCAAACATGTAACCACTTATTTCTTCATCCTTAGTAGCTAGAAAACACTTTTAGTGAATTCCTACTAAGATGTCAATCTTAGGTTGTTACTTAAACTTCTCTAACAATTCCTTTGCCCAATCACTTTTGTCGGGTACACATACTTCTTATTTCAATCACCACATATCATTTTTCCAATTCCACTCGAAAGTTCAGATTCGTTTTCAATTCTGCTAGGGGACTCACAATTCTGAATCCTTAGCTCTTAGGCTTTCTTACTTCTTTCCAGAAAATAGATCTAAAATACACTTCATTTTGCACTCTTCATTGCCTAGATTTGGTAACCTCAATATCTGAAATTGCTCTAGTTCATTATAGAATTGTCTGTTCAATGTGCCAGAGTACACACTACCTTTACCAGTATAGCACTCATTTGTACATTCTTCAAACTCAATAATTTCCCCAAACTTACATAATTTGTACATTCCAGAAATGACTTAGCACATCTAATGTCTCCAAGACTTCAAAGCAATTTCTATCATAACACTTCTACCACGCATCAAAATTAACTCATAAGACTTTAATTGTCTTTATGCCTACAAAACCACTTTATACTGTTACAACATATTGTATCATAATTTCTAATGTGAAACTTCATTACATACTGAATAATCTCCAAATCCAAATGGCATAATTAACATTGAGGTTATAGATCCTCAAAATTCTTCTTATATTCATCATTCATATGATTTACACTTTTTTTCCTTAAATATTTCAAGTATTCTTTTAACTGTTTGACTACATTCAAGATTTCATCCACGATCATCATCACCAATTGATCTGATTTAGATCACAAAAAGTTCAACTTCATGATACTGTCGGGGCATTGATATCTCGAACCCAAAAATGAATTCTTACAATTCCTTAAGTGTCTAATTGCTCAAGTAAGGTAATATTATCTCATATCATTTTCAGTCTCCCACTTGACGTCTTGTCTCTAATGATTTTCTCTTTTCATTCGATTTCCTTTAATTCACCTCGACTTATTCAGACGCCTATCAATCGTACTAGTTCCTCCACACATTTTCAATTCATTGAATACTTCACTTTGCGTGTTGGTATTACATTCCTTATATTCAATTAGGATCTCCCGAACATTTTTACATTGAATATAATGTGGACCTATATTCTCCTCTCAATTTGCAATAGTGTCACCTCGAATTTAAAATCCACTCACGTAGTTGGATGCTTACATCAAACAAACTGCATACTCTCTCAGTAGCATTTTCCACTTCCTATGCCTGAGTCTCCACTTGGGATATGATTCCATTATTCACTTTGATTTACTACACACTCGTTTCCGATGTGAAGAATCTAATCAACTTAACTCGATTTGGGGAAATTCTTTTTTGAAAGAAGATTTCTTACTACAATCATCGATGTTGTTCATGAAATCCTTATTTACTTATGAGTTATTCTTATTACTTCAAGAAGATCAATTTCAACTATACCTAATATCTCAATAGGATCAATTTATGCTGTAGCTTGTATGATTGGAACATCCTTTGTACTGAGACTTTGTGAGGCACTAGACAATTTCATTTACACTAATACCTTGGGATAATTCACCAAAACCATTACATCTTATCTAGGGGTGTATTTATGTCAATTTACCAATTGGTAGCTTATACTAAGGATACTTTAGTCCCATTCAATTCTAGATAACGTCCTCCTTTTATGCCAATCCTCTATTATGGGGATTACGCCATAATCGTGTCTTTCTTCTTTTTCCTCAAATTCATCACATATGGTAACATCAGTAACAATCTCAATTTCTTTCCAATCGATCACTACAAGTACTCTAATATCTTACTCTAACCCATCTTGATTGGCACTTATTCAATAAGTCACCGATCACTTCCTATATCATCTCCACACATATTTTCACATAAGCTCAATAGTTTCACTTGTCAGGGTGATCTCACTATCAGATATGCACTCACAATGGCAAATCAAACTTAACAACTTTTTCATATATCGCTATCATCATCTCATCTTCCAATTGTAATTTATTTCGTCCCACACATATATATATATTCTCAATCAATTTATAATTGTAGGGGCAGAACTCATATGAAGCTTAAAGCCCCATTCCATTGATATGTTTCCCTACTGAACTATAAACACTAATATCGATAATCACATAACCATTCTAAGTCCAAGTGCAACTTTTCAAGGTCATTTCAACTTGGGTTATACACTTTCATCTTATTATTTCTACTTATATCCTCATTTTCCTCAACCAAGCCATAATAACATACCTATTCATATTTATATCACCTTCAAGGGTACATATTCCCATTGTGGTGAACCATTATTCATCTTACAAAACCAGATACTATTTCTTATTTTCGTAATATCCATAAACCTTTATTCTTTAACATCCTGTTAGATCATCAATTTTCTCAACGCTTTTAACCGCTCAGACTCTTAAAGAAATGCTCATGCATGTGACTCATACTGGGGATCAGTTGTCGCGGTCTGCTATGACATGACTAATATGCATATGCATATAACTTCACACATATTTCAGAATGCCCATATAAGATAGTACTTCTGGGCTCTGATACCACATAAATGTAGCACACCACCCTCGCGGGGCACGGACTCGGATATCACCCTCGATGTCAAGTTCGGGTTATTGCGGGAGTGGGGTGCTACACTAACAACAAGCTGAACATACTCATACACAAAAGAAGCTTCAATCCTTCGTACAATTACAAATCCCATGAGTTCAACAAACTTTGCTTACACAACATCATACATACCAAAGCTTCAAACAAAATACATAAGGATGCTCAATGTTGATATGCTTACTAAGCTATCCCAAAATAGTTACTAACTTAGTACAAAGTTCTCTAACTATTGTGAAGTTTTCGATGCCTTGCAAGGATCAACTGTCGTCTTGTTATGCACTTGAGGAGGGAAAAATAATGGGTTGAGCTACATAACTCAATGGCTAATATGTTTATAGCCATTGATAACGAGCCATGCATTCAAGCATATATATATATATATCCATGTCTCCATATTGATACGACAGAACGAAATGAAATGTTCTTTGTGAGTACGTGATGGATAAATTTCATGAAATGTTCTTTGTGAGTATGTGATGGACAAATGGCTCGAGAGTTTCGTAGAACAAAACGAATAAACCGAAGTTTATAACGTGAACAAAACAAGTATTTCATCATTGATTAGTTAAATTTTCATAGAATAATGAATTCCATTAAAATTAGTTTATCTTCAATTCATTCCTTTAATTAGTTAAATTTTCATGGAACAATGAATTCAAATAAGGGAAAAGCATTTTCCTAATAAAGAGCTTTTGTTTCTTTGAAATTGATAGTCCAATATTACAATTCTTAAATCATTTGGCAATGCCAGAACTTTTAGGGACAATAACTCAAGGTTGGTAACTTCTTATCTTTTTGTCTTGTCTAACAGAAACTAGCTAGCTAAGAGTTACTGGTGTGGAATAGGTATTTAGCCCTATAGTCCTTCTTCACTAAGAAATATTGGAAAGAAAATGGAATGAAAAAATAGCGAGTGAATTATTTTAATATTTTCCAGGTTTTTTTTTAATCTTATTCATCTCTTCTTTAAAAAATGAAGATAATGGTTTGTACCTCCTATATACCAATGTTATCTAGATCTCAAAATTTACTTAAATGATTTAAGTAATGGCTTGACCATTCTGAGAACCATTTAAGTCTAGTTCTTCACTATTCACTTCTTCACTATTATGTTAAATGGCTCAACTTTTGTGCATTGTTACTAAATGCCTCTCTTTCATCACTTAGAATTAGGTTTGATAAATATGTCGAGTTACAATTTGAAAAGATTGGTAGGATTTTTGAAGCAATAAGCGCACTTATCTGGTCTAAAATTCTCGTGTTTGCCAAGTTTCTGATCTTGAAAACTACCATTGCTTTTACCTTCTTTGTTTAGCTCCACCATAGGTATTGATACATTTAGTATGTTGAAATGGATGCAATTGTATTTGGTTTTATACATATTATTTCCAAACTAAGGATTTATTATGGTACCATTCTAATATTTTGGAGAGAGAGAAATATAGTTAGCAAGCCTGCAAAACATATCATTAATTGAACCAATTGTCTCACTCTATATTTTTTATTCATAATCATTTTGTTTATATATATCAGTTAGAATTAGGTATTTGTATTACATACTCAGTCTCCATATTGAATTAAATTACAAGATAGCCTACTCTTAACTAAAGAAAATAACTGTCAGCTTCGAAGACTAACAGTATTAGTCTATTTAAGCTTTTGCTTCATACACGGGAACATTAACATCCCCCCCTAAGTTGGAAGTTAGTGCCAATCACACGAACCTAACTTGACCTAACTTGGAAAGTAGATTGTGAAGCATATGACCATCCAAAGATTTTGTAAACATATTAGCTAACTGTTGTTTAGAACAAATATATTAAAGATGTATGAAACCAACTTTGTATTTGACCTGAACAATATGAAAATCGATTTCCAAATGCTTCGTCCATTCATGAAAAATAAGATTAGCAGTAATATATAAAGCTATTTGATTTTCACAATATAAAGAGATTGGTAATTAAGTAAAAATCTAAAAATCCTATAAAAGATAAGTAATTCACAAAATGTTGCTCACATGCTGCAATATTCAACTTCTACTGAAGATTTTGATAATGTAGGTTATTTCTTTATTTTCCAAGAAATCAAAGAGTAACCAAGGAAAACATAATAACCTGTAAGACAACGTCATGTAACAGAACAATTTACCCAATCGACATCACAATATGCTAAAATATTGAAAGAAAATGATGCAAGATAAAACAATCCTTTCGAAGGACGTCCTTCCAAATATTTTAAAACATGTAAATCAACTTTCCAGCGAAGAACAGTAGGAGACTGAACATACTGGCTTAATTGTTATAATGAATGTGTAATATCAGGCCGAGTAAATCTCAAATATAATAAACAACCAATCAATATACGTATGACGCTAAATTTGAAATTAACAAAGCACCTTCAACATGAAATTTGTATGACTTTTGAAAAGGAGTTTGTTTAGCCTTTGCACCTACTAGATCAACATCTTCTAAAATATCAAGAATATATTTTCTTGGATTAATATACATTCCTTTAGATGATCAAGCAATCTCTAAACCATGGAAGTATTTTGCAGAGCCTAAATCCTTGACAGTAAATTGTTGATGAAGAAATTGTTTGACAACAAAAATATCATCTTCCAAGGCACCTGTAAGAAGAATATCATCTATATAGACGATTAGAACTAAAAAATTTTGACTTGTTCCTTTGACATATAAATAATTTTCATGAGTAGATTGTTGAAATCCAAATTGATGAAGATGTTAAGAATTGAGAAAACTCTCAATTCCACTATCTCGACACCTGTTTAAGTCCATACGATGATTTTTTTAATAAGAAAACTTTTCTATCAAATGTTTTTGTATAACCTAGTAGGGACTCTATATAAATCTCTTCATCTAAAGAGCCATGTAAAAGTGCATTGTTGATATTTAACTGATGCAAATGCTAGGCCTTCATTACTGCAATAGCGAGGAATGTTATGATTGTCACTACTTTAGCAATAGGTGAAAAACTATCATAATAATCTTCCCCTTCTATCTGATGAAAACCTATTACTACTAATCGAGTCTTATATCTATCTACAGTTCCATCTTTTTTGTATTTAACCTTGGATACCCACTTACAGCCTATTGCCTTCTTATTAAAAGGTAAATCAATTAACTCCCATGTCTGATTTTTTTCTAAGGCTTACAACTCATTCTCCATCACTCTCTACCAATCCTCATCTGTTCTAGCTTGATAATATGAACTTGGTTCTTGAATATTTGACATATTTGAAAAAAAATGGCATATATGTAGTAGATAAATGTGAAGAAATAAAGTAGGAATATGTTGGTGGTGTGTGTGGAGATGACTGATGAGTGCTTACAATAAATTTAGTAAGTAAGGAAGATTGTGCTGAATTTAAAACAAAATCTTTCATCCATAGGGGTTTTTCATTTAGTCTAACAATTTTTTTGGTGGAAAGTTTGTCATTGTTTACTGTTGAATTTGGAGTTTCAATATGAGAGTGTGTTGTATGTTTTAATAAAGAATCAGTTTCAAAAACAAAAATGGGATTAGTTTGAGAAACATCATTAGAATCAAAATGATAGAAATGGGTGACTGGATCATCTAAATCTGGGCAAATTACTAGTAAAGGAATACTTGTATCATCTACAACAATGTTTTGATATGGAAAGATATTTTTGTAAAAGATGACATCCCTAGAAATAACAATCTTTTATAATTTCAAATCATGCAACTTATACACCTTTTGTATTGGAGTTATGTAAATATAGTGCTCTGGAAAGCAAGTGTATTTACATGTTACTTAATTTTCTACCAGTTACAGTTTTGTAATGGAAATATTTATTATTAATGAAACAAAAGAGTTTGGTTTTATTTATGTGAGCATTATAATATCTAGTGAAAAGGTACCAAGATTCCTTTGTAAGTAATATACATATACATAGAGATGTATGGGAAACATGTATATTATTAGAATCTAAATTAATTGATTCACAGTTG
>JANZXV010367145.1:0-10294 GCA_027576455.1 Erythroxylum roigii
CCAAAATGTCAAAGAGACAGAACATAAATCGGACTAAATTTGCTCAATCTGCTAACCCCAAATTTGGGGCGTTACATTTCTAATTTTTAATTTAGTAGTTATCTATTTTTAGTTTTCGTACAAATTATATCAAAATGATATTTTTATCGATTTGGCTAATAGATGAACATTTATATTGTATTTAGTGATTATGTCATATTGTTAAAAATAAACTTTTAATCTAATTTATATAAGTTTTTAAAAAGGGTTAATTATTAAAAAAAATCTGAAATTTACTCTTTTTTATAATAATAACTCAAACTTTAAAAAGTAGTGTTAAAATATTTCAACTTTTGATTTTTAGTAAAAATATCTTGATATTAAATTTTCGGCTAATATAGATAATGTAATAAGAACAAATATAATACGGGACATTTATTTGACAAAAACATTGATATAATGTGACTTCTCACATTATTTGCATTAACTTAAAATTTAATGTTATGTTATTTTTGTTAAAAAATTGAAAGCATTATTTTTTAAAAGTTTAGATTAGTATTATAAATTTGAGTAAAGCTTGAATTTTTTTACCATTAACACTATACAAAATTAGTCACTAATTGAGAGTTTTAAATGGTTTAACATTAAATTGATAAATCTAAAAGATTAAGTGTTGTTTAATTTATTATCCCATAACTTATATCTTCATCTAAAATAAAAAATAGCTACAATAATCTCCATATTTTCTACAAATAGAATAAAAAATTTATATGCAATATCACATAAAATTAGAAGTTAAAGATGATTCTTTTCTAAATATTTTCTTTTGTACGAAGTTCTAATTATTTAACTTGAGTTAAGATAAATTTTTTATTCTATTAAAAATAATTAAAATCAAATTATTTGCATTAATCATGTTTATTATAACAACTTTATGTTAGCGAAAAGAGCATAAATAATTAAATCGAAACAACTTATCTAAAATAATGATGTCGTGAAAAATCACTGCCTTAATTCAAAATTTTCCTATTTACGGTGCGACAGGACAATAAGATCTGACCTTAGAGTTAACACCTTCATCACCAACCTTAGTGTACTCCAAAGAGTAGAGTTAATAATTGTCTATGTGAATGCTGAAGAAAAGCATAAGAATAAAGTAGGTACGCGCTACAATTAGTAAACTAGGTTGTATGTTATAATCTCCATTTCTCAACAAAATGGATCTATTTAAACCGTGATCATGAACAAGTATATAAATATGCTCCCGAAAGATAAGTGGGTATAGGATTCGCTTCAATTGCTCATACCAAATGAATAATACAATTTTTTTGAGTTGAAGAAAAATATCTAAATACATATCTTTTTTTTAATAATCTTTCAGGTTAAAAAATTCTCTTTCTGGTTGCTTTGAAATAATTAGGATATTTTCTAGAAAAATTACGGAGTTCTACTTATGAGAGTAACATGCTATGAAGTGGTGGTCCTGCTTATGAGGTCAAATCAATACTACTACTACCCCAGCCCATGTCACGTGCCATAAATGACCTACAAATAAGAACTCTAGAACAAAATGAGAAGTAGTTAGCCAATGTTATAAACGTTTGGGTCATAAAATATGGGAACCATAGAGAATCTAATGCGATTGGTCTGCTTTGAAGTCAATCGATTAAAACCTGATTAATTTGATCGGATTTGTACTCAAATATAATAAATATATCGATATTAATTACTTATAACAAATAAGTTAAACCTAAAATATATCAACTAAATCTTAAAAAATAAAAATCAAATTAAACTAGACTAGACTCGAGCTTAAACTTAAAAGAAATTAGGATCTAAGTTTGAAGTCTTAGAAAAGTTAGATCCCTTGTCAATTTTAAGTGGAGAGGTATGTTTATATATGGTAATATTATATACGCGTTATCTAAAATGATTATTGTAACTCCTATTTTATTTTTCAATTTTCAATTTTCAATTTAATAATGTTTTCCAGTATTTTGAAAACTAGATCAAAAGTTAAACCAGTAAGACAAAAGATTTAATATTTAAAAAGTTCAATACTGTCTTAAAACTAGTTAAAAATCGAATAAAATTAAAGAATTTAAAATATGATTGAAGAAGATTGTCATTACCTATTAAAAATTTAAAAATTAATTGAAAAAAATTGTTAATTGGTTTATAAAAACTTAATTCACAAAAAATGAACGATTGCTTAATAAACTGATCGATTTTTAACAACAAGGAATATCAAAGTAAAACGGTCCGAAAAGCTAAAAACCGAACTAAAAAATTGACTAGTTCAAGATTTTCACTATTCAACTTTTCAAATCAGTTTGGTTTTTTAATCATTGGTATTTTTTAATTTAAATTCCTTTATCCATCTTTCTTGCTTCCATGATTTATATTGCAAGGTATAATACTTTTTATTATGTATTCGTACTTAAGTTTACCTATATACCATGTTGGTATGTTATGATTAAATCATTTCGTTTATAAGATCTTGACATAATGTTTACTGTAAAAATAATATAATTACATATATATTAAGCATGAATTGCAAAAAGAAAAAAAAGGAATTTTTATTAAGTATTGATAGGGCCAATTATTATATTGACTACTGAGTACCAAAATAGTTATTTTGATTTAGGACACACGGATGCCCTACAAAATAAAACATTTATGTACGACTTTTAATAGATGCCAATGACAGATTGTAGGAATTTAATGCTTGACAGTAATAGTTCACCGTAGTTAATGCTTCCATCACGTAGAAGCTTACGGTAGATGCAATGTTTTGAAATTTGGACTAGACATTGAATCGGAGACTTTGATATTATAATTATGCAATAATTATATTTAATTATATATAATATTAGTAATATTAAAAAATACAAAATATGTCAAATAATATAAAAATAATAAAATAATAAAAAATTAATTGAACCAGTGGTTGGATCGGTCGAACCAGACCGGTTCACACTGGTTCAATTAGGAACTGGTTTTTAAGAGTGAACCGGACCGAATAGCCGACCGGTCACCGGTCGAACCAGCCAGTCCGGTCCGGTTTTTAAAATCATGATTAGATGAGATCAATTTTTTTGTTCCTGTTTTTGTATGTCATCTTACGTACGAGATCATTCATTTATTTATTAATATTTAATAGATAAATGGATGGTCTCGAGCACAGAGTAATACAAGAAAACAGAACCAGCCACCCTCTGCCTATATTAGATGAAGTAGACTTAGAAAATGAAAAAAGAAATAAAAAAACAGATTAAAAAAATCACAACTTTATATTTCAACTTGAAGTAATAATTCCAATAACCAAACATAGATTTGTTTAAGGAACCTAACTATGCTATGTTTTGTTGGGCTTAAACAACAACAACATTTAATAAAAATTCTACTCACATGCAAAATTGAGTAAGGTGCGTACTTTTCACTAGTAGAGAAGTTGTTTTGAAATATCCACATGAAAGGTAAACATAATGAACTATCAAGAGGATTCACCAGCCTTTTTTAATAACAAATTAAATAATACCTAATCTTTTAAAATTTTCTTAATTTAGTACCAAATTTTTAAAATTTTTAATTTAGTGACTAACTTTTTAGAACTTGTATAAATAAGATAAAAAAGTTATTTTTAGTGATGTGAAATATCCATCTATTAGTTACTTCAGTAAAAATAATATTTTGCTTTAATTTATAGAAAATTTGAAAAGTTAGTGACTAAATTAAAATTTTAAAAATTTGACACTAAATTTAAAAATATAAAAAGTTAATTAGACACTTTTAAAAATCTGTCCAGCAAGACAAGTCGATCAATCTCGATTGATGAAGTAGCTGCATTTGTGGATTCCAAGCTAGAGATCAAGCACAAGAGTAGAAGAAAAACTGGCAAGAACTTGGACTCGAATGCTTCATATATTAAATATACAATCTAAATACAAGATATAAGACTCGAAGAAAAATATTTAAAAGAATCATAAAAAAGATAAGACCTTTCTATATGAGATCTTTACCTTTGTCATATTATGTGAAAGTTTTCTATTGAAAGCTATGTCTTCGGTAAATTCCAATAAAGTCATATCATCTCTAATCACTTCTTCTTAGTTCTTTTTAAACTTTCAATTTTTTCTCTTACTCTCTAAGTACAATTTTTCTCATCTTCTCACTTGAGAGTCAGAGTATCATCTCTTAATATGTTTGAACTATCTAAATCTTGTCTTTCTTAATTTTTTATTAATATTAGTCACTTTTAATTTGTTTCTTACCTTTATATATATTCATAACCTTATTTCTTCTAATAAGGCTACTCATCGAATGAAACATCCTCATTTTCGATATCATTAATTTATGATTATGCACTTATTTAATGAGTCAATACTTTGCTTAATACAATATGGGCAATTTAATTATTAAACGATAGAATTTACCTTTGAGCTTGAGTGGTATTTTCTTATCACATAAAATTTTTAACATACTTTTGTATTTAAATCACTATAATCTGATATGAGAACTATGTCTTCAAGATTATATATGCATGTAAAAGATTATAATGTCACTCAAATTCCAACGATGGTCCTTTGTCCATTTTGGAAGATTTTCTTTTCGGTGCTAAAAAAGGATTATATAAGATTCACACTATTTGATGTTTACAGGTTAGTGAATGACATATTTCATATGATAATCCAACTTGTTGTGTCCCAATATACGGGATCAACTCATCGGTGCCCATAAGCCTGTGCCAACCTTATTCCAGACGATACTATCTACACATTTTTCTAAGTTTCACATATTTGTGTGGATGAGATCGTCTGGAACAGGATTGACAAAGGATTACGACCACAGAGGATAATATTCCCGGGCAAATAACAAATAAAAAAGCTTTGAACATTTCCAAACTTATCTGTTATGAGGTCAGCAGTTCTTAGCAAAATCTACAGGTGGTTCTTCTTGTAAGATTTGAACTTTTTGCCTAGTTTCAAGAAGTACTAATGGATTTAGTTCAAAGCAGGACTTATATGCTAAAACGATTAGATGACAAGATATAAGATGAATTGCAGGATGACTTCACACGCTTAGGCCTGTTGTATCGTCAGTGCTAAGCTGCAAAACACTGTCAAAGGCGACTTCGGACGTTTAACACTTTGATGATTAAGTTGGTTTTCTAAATTATGAAGTTGAGAAACATTCTTCCATGTAAAAGAATAGACCTCTGGCATGAGAGATCTTATAATGGAGGTGATATATTCTGGTGAAACAAAAACATATTGACGTTTGGTCCTGGAAAATCAGTTTATATCATGCATGAATCATGATTTTCTATACACAGATCTGTTTAGAATGATTTGAACGTTCAACGTCAGATCATCCAGCAGTTCATGGATATTGTTTTTTTATAAACATATCTGTTTAGAATGGTATGAATGTTCAGCTTCAGATCATCCAGCAGTTGATGGATATTGTTTTCTATGATGTTCTTCAGATCTTCCAGAAGTTCATGGATAGTGTTTTTTGGCCTGATATATTCTTGTTGATCACTTTGGACTTGACCACCATAAGCATCACTATCTACACCTAATGCACTGCTGCATGTTCTTCCAGAAAAAAATTATCAATCTGCACGGGATACTCATCAACTTCATCCGTTCGGGTGGCAGCAAAAGAAAGAATTGAATCGATTCAGAAAGAGCTGACGAAATTTGAGAGTTCAGACAACTTGAACGAGGAATTTCATTGCAGAGTTCTGAAATTCTTTGACAGGAACTGCCAAAGTTCAATTTTTCATGACATGGTTCTCACCACCATGATGTTCCTGGAGAGTGTAAGCTTCAAAAGTATGGGGTCCTATCTTCATCAGTCTTAAGGTTTCTAACTAAGAAAAAGATTTCCTCATTTTTTCCTGAAAATTTTAGACCAAAGAAAAGGAAAATTGTGGTCACAGTCATTTTTCCGGTAATAATAAGCAAGAATCAGTAATCCATGCCAGAAACTTGTAATTCTCAAGTTGGACATATGACTATAAGCCTTTGCTCTTAGTTCTCAGTTCTGAGAAATGCGTCTCTAATTCCAAGCAACTTCCTCACAACAAAGTTCATGGCCATCCTTCTTTCCGGTAATCTTGAAGAGCATAAAAGTCCGATACTCAATACTGAGGTCACACATTCCTGTAAACGTTCGTGGCTTCTGATAATTTCTCTCTCATTTACCCCATCTCTCTCATTATCATCTCCTGGAAGAAGCATTGATGGGTCAATTATGTTCAAAACATGGTCAGGCAAAGCCATCTTAGCGAACTTGTGAATGGTTAGATCATCTGTAAACATATCTTCAGTTGGTCTTTTTCCTGTAAAAATCTCAAGCAACAGTATTCCATAGCTATAGACGTCTCCAATTATGGAAACTTGGCCTCCCGTTCCGTACTCTGCAATGTTTATTTATGTCTTGTTAGAATCATCATAAGCAACTGACTGTACCTCAAACTAGATCATAAGTACAGAATTGAAAAAATCTGCAGAAGTTGAAGATCCTGAACCTTGCAAAGTACCTGGAGGTTCAATGTGTAGTTAGTATTTATGTACCTGGAGGAATGTAGCCAACAGTACCCTTCAAGCCAACTGACATTTCTTGACTTCTGGATGGGTATTTTGATGATTCAATGAGGAACCATGCTAGTCCAAAATCACCAACATGAGCTACCATGTCTTTGTCAAGAAGCACATTGCTTGGCTTCAGATCACAGTGAACAATTGGAGTTTCACAGTAGTGGTGGAGATACTCTAATGCAGAAGCAACATCAATGGCTATGTTCAATCTCTGAATGAGACCCAGTTTCTTAGCTAGATGTTCATTCCCAGCAGGTGGGTGCAGCCACTCATCTAGATTTCCATTGGACATGAACTCAAAAACAAGACATTTGAAGTCTTTGCCTTGATGATCAATGGTTGTGTTAGTATTCAGCCCAAGCCCATCCTCACTTATTCCCGTAGGAGTAAGATGGGGAAAGGGCCCACTGCTGCCACTTAGGCAGCAGGTGGTTATGCTTGTTTAGTGAGATTGTAAACAGCAGAGATATATATAGCAAACAGAGAGGGGAGAGAGAATCCATTCATTGATTTGTCAATTGTTATACTGTATAGGCCTGGAAATACTTCCAGGAGGAAAACTCTTGCTGTTCTTACACATTATACGTAAATAATACAATCTTCGATAGTTTTACCTATCAGGTTGAGCAGGAAGTGAGGATCTTGAGGAGATTTCTATGTTGAATGCTTCTCAGAGCATGGGATTCATCAAAAAAACTCCTTAGAGCTCCTTGCTGTTCAAGGTTTAAGACCTTAATGGCAACAAGTCTTCCATTGAGGGTTCCTCTGTATACAGATCCAAAACTGCCTGAACCAATGAGATTCTCAGCTGCAAAGTTACTAGTTGAGGTTTTGAGTTCAGGATATGGACTAAGATATGGCCACTCTCCAGAGGGAAGAGCTTTCTGATCTTTCCTTGAGCTTCTTGCCTTGTAAAGTATAGCAAAAGAGCACAAGGAAACAATGAAGAGTACTGCAATAATTGTAACTGGGATTACAACCCTCAGATTCTGAGATTTTCCATTTCTTTCTTTAGAGCATGGTCGTAGAGATAATCGAGGATTACCACCACATACATTGTCATTTCCGATAATGGAAAGCCCCGTTGCATTTGCAAATATACCTTCTCCTGACACTTCACCCTCAAAATCATTGTAAGACAGATTGAGAAGCGTGAGAGATGGTAACTTGGCTAGAAATGTAGGAATCACCCCTGAAAAGTTGTTGTGAGAAAGATCAAGTTCTTCTAACCCTCTCAACTTCCCCAAGGATTCAGGAACTGTTCCACCAAAACCATTGCCCTCTAAATTCAGGCGTTCCAAGCTGATGCAATTGCCAATGGTGCTGGGAATTTCACCTGAAAGTTTGTTCTCTGACAAGTCCAGCTCCCTCAGATTCGCCAATTTACCAACTTCCGAAGGTAGAGAACCAGTCAATGAGTTCTGGGACAAAAGCAAAGATATCGAGATTGAAGAGAGACCGATAACCTGTTTCGGTATAGATCCAGTCAGACTGTTGGTTGTAAGGTTCAGAATTAAAAGGCTTTGGCAGTTGCCAAGACTTGGGGGTATGCTTCCCTGAAAATTGTTTTCGTCCAAGGAAAGTGTTGTCAGTTTAGTCAAGTTACCTAGTGATGGTGGAATTGGACCAGAGAATCCATTACCATTCAAATGTAGACCCTGTAAATTCTGCAGCTTGCCAAAGATATCAGGAACAGTTCCATTCATGTTGTTTTGTTCCAATCCCAAAAGGTTCAAGTTTACCAGGTTCTCAATCTCAATAGGAATACTTCCCTGAACCCTATTCCCTCCAATGCTTAGAATCTGTAGCTGTCTTGACAAGTTACCTATGAAGCTTGGAAGTTCTCCTGCAAATCGATTTCTTCCAAGACCTAACACCGCTAGCTTGGTGCAGTTAGTCAAAGAAAGAAGAAATTTCAGGTCTTTACTATCCCAATATCCTAGGTTGTTATCATCAAAATTAAATCTAACTAAACGTTGCTAGCTTCCTATATTCCAAGGAACATTCCCAGTTAGAGAATTTATGGCAAAATCTGTTAGCACCCTTCCTAGTTATCAGCATGCTAGTATTAATTTTAGTAAACAGCCACTAAGACATTTAAATACAAATGCCACATAGGCTAGTAGATTAAGAGTTAGTTACGGAGAGAGAGAATAAGAAGGTACAGAGTCTATATATAGGACTCGGATAGGAGGGAGGGGTACATTCTGGATTATTGTGGGAAATATATCTATTGTATTGGCCTAGAAATCTATATTTCCAGGAGGGGGAGCTTGCTCCAGTAGTATACTGTCATATTGTACCGATTTACTATCAATACAAGGCAATCTCTATAGAGGTTTCTAACAAAAACAATCACCAGAAGTCCTGAAGCATTGGAGAATGATATAGGTATAGGCCCTGTGAAGTTGTTTACTCCTCCAGCGAATATCTGGAGATTAGGAAGAGCAAGGCCTACATCTACTGGCAGCTGTCCCTGGAGCTGGTTTTCAGCAACTGAGAAGTAGTATATGGAAGAAACATTATAGATTGAAGGAGGAATCGTACCAGAGAATAAGTTGCCAGAAAGCTGAAAGAAACCCAAATTTGATAGCTTCCCAAGTTCATCAGGTATGCTTCCATGGAAATTGTTAGAGGAAAGTGAAAGACCAATCAAAGAAGAGAAGTTTCCAATCCAAAGTGGTATGGCTCCTGTCAGGTTGTTAGCTCCAAGTTCAAGGACAACTAACCTTGACAAATACCTAAGCTGTAGTGGAATGTTACCAATGAAGTTGTTATAAGCAAAAGCAAGTACTCTGAGATCCATTAAGTTGGTAATATTAGTAGGAATCTTCCCTGTGAAAGAGTTATAGGTTAAATTGATATGCTGCAAGTACAGTAAACGACTGATTTCCGGAGGAATTTCTCCATAAAAACTGTTGTTCCTGACATTGATTCCTGTCAGATATGTAAGGTTTCCTATTGAAGGTGGAATAGAGCCTACCAGTTTCTGAGACTGCAGGTTCAATACCATGACTCTTCCATTACTTGGATTACATGAAACACCTGTCCAACTGCAGAAATTGATCGAGTCATTCCACAAATTCATGATCTGAAAAGGGTCTTCTGTTATCAGATATTTGAAGTCTAGTAAGGCAAGTCGATCAATCTCGTTTGATGAAGTAGCTCCATTTGTGGATTTCAAGCTAGTGGTCAAGCATGAGAGTAGAAACCATGCAAGCTTTAAGAAGAACTGCCAAGAACTTGAATTAGAATGCTTCATCTTGTTCTGCAAATTCTGAGGTCATTTCAAAGCAGAAAAGGAAAATAATTAAAGCCCTCTATCCTGCTCGTATGAAATTTTATTTGAGAAAGGGCAAAATGAAAACAAAAACAAAAACCAAATGAAAGAAATAAAATTTGAGACTAAATATCAGATGGTGACTTGATTCTGACATTTGGTTCAGAATACAAATTTCCAGGTAAATGAACAGCCACCTGAGAGATCAGTAATCTTAAACAAGCCAATTTGCATATTTCTGTCTCCTTCTGGATCTGTTTTATATGAATCCTTGTACCTTTTCAGGTATCTTCTTGCCAAAAAAGTGAGGTATCTTCTTTCAAAAAAATCTTGCTTGATAATGATTTCTGGATTAACAAATAACTAATGGCATGTTTGGTTCACGGAATAGAATAATTATTCTTTGGAATAGAAAAGGTGAGGAATA
>JANZXV010367178.1:0-10293 GCA_027576455.1 Erythroxylum roigii
AATATTAAGAGTGCTTGCAATGCTAATGAATTTAACTTTGATTGTTTGAAATTTGTTTACTACATGAGAATGAAAAATACCATCTAAAGGTTAATAAATGGAGTGGGTGTTTATTTTTTTGCTTGACGATTGATTTTGGGTACATATAAAAAAAGAAGAAGAAAGTTCCCTAATTTAAAGGAGATTTAAGTGTTTGCCTAAAGGAGATGATCCATTTCAATTCATTAAAATAATCAGTGAGAACACTTATAAGGTAGACCTTCTTTGTAATTATTTAAGGCTAAAACCTTTTGAGGAGAGAGGAAATGATGCAATCATAATAAGTACTTAGATTATTGATCACATTAGTAGGTTACTAAGGATGAAGATGAGATTCTTGATCACATTAGTAGGTTACAAAGAATGAAGATGAGAAAAATATGTTGAAAATGGGAAATGAAAAATGAAAAAGAGCATAACATTATGATTTATGAAACTTCACCCTCTCCTTCTTCCTTTAGATTATTCCTACCAACAGTTACTTTTTAATGTCTCTTTCTCTTTTCTTATTAAAAAAAATTAAAGAAAGAGGAAAGCAACCAATACTTGATTTTGGTTTGGTAGTAAATAATGAGGCATCATTTTCTGATTGAAACTGAAAAAACTATATAAGATTTTCCTTTTTTAATGGGGTCTTTTGATGCAATTCAAAGTTGTTACTTTCAAACAGAAAAAGACAAGACAAGGAAATGGAAAAGTAAGGATGAAAATGTACAACAGTAACAAAGTAAGGAGATGCAATCAGTACTGGATAGATCACAGACGCAAGAAGACATCATAGTTAGCTAAAGTTCCTAAATACATTCATCTTTCTTGTGCTAACAATCAGATCACATATGTTTAAAAACCAATTCAATTAACACCCCACATCAATTTTTCGTCAACCAATCCACAGTAACAACTGAAATAAACCCTAACAACTCAATCCACATTAACTAAACCAACAAACATAAAACCATTTAACAACAAAAATTGAAGCAGAAAAAATAAACCCAAAGCAGAGCATGGACGATCAACCTCAACAGATGATAAAACCTAAGACAATGGAAGTACTTGGTGGAAGAACAACCTCGTAGATGACAAACTACAAAGATGGAAGAAAACGGAAAAAACAGAGGGGAAGAAGACGAAAACCAAAACGAAAGGTGAGGGGGCTTCGGTTTTGTCTATTAAATTGGAAGGAAAATGACAACGTTTCCTTCCAATTTAAACGACAATACCACTTTTGTTTGAATTTACCTATGAAATGGTGTTTTTGTCAATAATTTACCTACAGAAACACCATTTCGTATCACCACATAGTAATTTCCTGACAGAATTTCCTACGAAATATTTTCGTAGGCAATCTCCCTACGGATTTTTTTTTGTCAGTAAATTTCATGTACAATTTTTACTGGATATTTCGTCGCTAAATTCTGTCGGCAAAATTTAGCTGTAAAATTCTCTCCACTTTTAAAGATTTTTTGGTCACAAATTACCTTTTTTCACGACAAATTTACCTATAGAAAGCAATTTTTGTTGCTAATTTACTACAATTTTTTTTGTAGGAAATTTTTCGGTAATTTACAATCTTCTCGTAGCGTGCCTTGCATAAGCTTGTAGATCGAGTATCTACAGTTGACAACTTATAGAAATTCATCGCTATATAACCAACAATGTTAAGCTATTTTAAATTTTTGTTTTTTATAAATAAAAAAGAAAATTTGCTCTTAAGTTAAACATGTAAAAGGTGAAAAATCTAACACAAATCGTTAGAATTTAGTATAGCACATTTCAACAATTATGTTAATCTAAAATTTATCATTAAGTATAAATTTTATAATTTATTTTGAAATATAAATATGAAGAAATGCAAGTTGTGAACATACTAGGACCAATGTTATAACTACCGTGTCGATACTGGTATTTGATTTAGTTTTTGATAAAGCAAACACACACAAGAGGGGGGTGAATTGTGTGTGACTTGAAAATTTTTACAAGTTACTTTCAATTCGTATAAAGATGGGGTCTCTTAAAAATTAAAACAATAGGAGCCTGTCAGACAATAGAAGCATGCTAAACGATAAATCATATTAAAATAATTTAAAACAGAAAGCACCTATTAAAATAAAAGGAACCTTTTGCAAGTTGAAAACAGAAGGAGCATATTATAAAAGTGAAGGAGCCTCTTGCTAAAATGAATACACACATAATATAATGCAAAAATTTTAAAGTTAAGAGGAGAGAAAGAATGATGCAGTCGATGTATACTGGTTCGGCTTATAACCTGTTTCACTAAAATCCAAAGTAGTAATTTGATGAGCCTCTTCAAGCTTACAAGTACATATTTTTCAATTTGCTAGCCTCTACAAGCTCTCAAAAAAATTGTATGAAGGATTTTACAATTTCTCTTAATAGAGTGATATCACTTTCTAAAGAATAAAGAGTTTGATATAACTTTCAAGAATATTGATGCTCTAATATATTTCGCAAGTCTTGTATGTGTGTCTATTTTGTATGTGTGTCTGATGTTTAATCTTCGATATTATCTCTGCTGAAATCTTTGATATTCAGACATTAAGAAGGACGGTTTGTCAAGACTTTCGGAGCTAATTACTCAAATTAGTAAGATCCTTTCGGATGTCATGGAACCATTTCTAAAAAGGTAAGTTTATAAAGAACGTTCCTGTAAGAAAGAAAGCAATTATTCTATGATTTTATTTCCTTTCAGGAATTATATCGTTACCTATATAAGGAAATAAATCCATTTTTTAATTTTGAAATATTATACAGTTATCATCAAAATCGTTAATCATAAACCTTGAGCTAACAATCTCTCCTTTTTGATGATGACAAACAATAATAGATATATTTTCAAAGTTCAAATAATGATAAAGAGTTTCAAAAGGTACCTTTAAACTTTACCCGCAGTTATCATTAAAAGGAGCCTAACTTTTAAAGGAAGGAGCCTATCGTTTGTTTATCACAAATTTAATCTCCACAAGTTCAGCCATATTTCAGCTGAATATATCATCAATAATAAATATATCATTAAGGTAATATTGAAAATATATCACAAAGTAAAAACATCATCAAGTGCAAAGTATACTATTTCTCCCCCTTTGTCATTATCAAAAAAAAGGGAGGAAGGAAATTAAACATTCATAAGACTATCACTAGCACGAATAAGCCAGACAAAACAGAGAAAAGAAAACAACAGAGTTATTAATCAGACATTTTTCTAATCAAAATCTGTAAGTCAAGAATCTGATTTTGCATGTTGTTTATTTGGCTGCGCATTTGATCTTGATCGGAAAGAATTTCCTTCAGATGTTGAAGGATCACGTCATTGGAGCTCTGGAGAGGAGCAAGAGTTAACTTTTGTGGGGTAGGACCTAAAAGATCTGCTACTCTTTCTGTCTTCTTTTCTACCTATATAATGTCCTTTAGCTTGCAACCGAATTGGTAGGGAATTAAAGAATGGAACTTTGCAGGCTCATACCAATTCAGATTGTCAAAAGGCACTCTAAAATAAGCAAAACTTTTGGTCAACAGCATCCCATATGGTAAGCCACCAGTTGTATTCTTGTGACTTCCCTTCTTTACCATAAACTTTATAATCATTACTGGGAGGTTCATCTTATTACCCTTCAAAAGATTGTAGACCGCGTATGTATCCAGAAGACTGCATCTTTCTACTGAGCTACTCCTTGGAAAAATTAAATAGCCGAAATGGATGCAAGGCATCTTGGTAGTAAGTCCATGTGTCTACACCAGGGTCTTCCTTCATGGGCATTCTCAACGTGCAGACATATAAAGTCCACAGTCTCTCCCAGATAAATGTCAGCAATGTCCCACTTGTGTAGGGAACGTCAGTCCTACCAATTGGAATTACACCCAAAATGTTCCCCAAGATTTTCTGTGTAATCAAGATTTCGCATTCACGTACCGATGAGATGATGGCCAGTTTCCCATCAAATTCTTCTTTTTCTCATGTGTGTGTAAAAACATCTTACCAATTGATAACACACTGTTTCATCCAATTTTAAAAAGGTTTCCCAACCAATAGTAAGAAAGAAAGGTGTGATGAGAATATCATCGAATAGGTTGGGAGGCAAGATGCATCCTACTACCTCCTTTCTCTTCTTGTAGCGCATCTTGTACCTTACTTTGGCTTCCATCGATTGGAACAACTTTATCGAAGCAGAAGATTTCCCCTTTTAGAGTACAGTGAGTTTTTTTGATTTAGTTCTCTTGGCCTTAGGGATTTCTTCAAAAAAGGTTTCTTTAAACACTGGTTCATCTCTAACAATTTGTTCCTCGGTCTTTTCTTCGACCAAAGGCTCTTTTTCTTTTCCTTGATTCTTCTTCTTCCTTCTTTTCTACCTCAACAGTTTCTTCTTGTAGAGCTTGTTTTGTGATATGTTCTACGGTTCGTGGTATCCTTATTAATAGAGTCGGTTCTTCATCTAATCCATCATCGTTTACAACCTAGTGCACTTCAGGCACTTTCTTATCCTTGGGATTAGTTTTAGGAGTAGTGGAAGTAGTGGAAGGAGTAGGAGTGGTTAGAGTAAGAATGGGTATATGAAATCTTAAATTTCTTGTTTGTTTCGCCTCATTCGAGGATTCTTCTACTTCTTTTTCTTCCTCCTCTTTCTGTTTTCTTCTTCTTCTTCTTATCCACTAGAGTTAGATACAAATTGTTGTACTGTTGAAGGTTCATTATTTTAGAGGATGAATCTGAGTCTGATTCTAGGGATAGCATAGCCAAAATTTGTCTTTTCTCTCCTTTGAAGTTTCGTGAAAGGGTTTTCTGAAGTTTGGGCTTAGAGGAAACAGAGATATGTTTAGTAGAACCTACTATTGGAGAAAAAGTAGAGGACTCAGAAATGAGAGTTTGTTCATGGTTAGAAGTTGAAGCCAAAGTTGAAGCCACAATCTTCTTCTGTCCCTTTGATTTCATTCTTTCCATTGAGGTTGGAGGAAAAACAGAGAAAAGGCAGAAAGTTTAGGTGCAGAGAGGAAAAACAGAGAGAATATAAAAAGTTAGGGTGCAAAAGGAACGGTGCTTTTGAGAAAGATAACGATTATGATTATGAGAATAGGCAGTCGTACACACCAAAAGAGGATGTGTGATTGTCTGCGTCTCTTTTGTCAGTCCCGTATAATCACTTGTCAGAACTGTGCGTGCATTTTAAAAGCTGAAACAATGCCATGAATGATTTCCTTTTTGGGACACGTGTATTTTACTCTATCAAATTGAGAGGAGCCTTCCAAAAAAAGAGGGGCCTTCTAAACTAGAAGGAGCCTACTAAAAGGAAGTAGCATAGAAAATTCTTACATAAATAATATCAGATAGTCTGCTCATACCAAGCTCTTTTCTTAACACGCAAAATCTATCTTCAGAGAGTGGCTTAGTGAAGATATCGGCTATTTGATTTTCAGTATTAACTTGCAAATGATCAATGGTACCTTCTAAAACATGATCTCTAAGAAAATGATGCTTGATTTCTATATGCTTAGTCCTAGAATGATGTACATGATTTTTTGAAAGATTTATTGCAATAGTATTATCACATAATATAGGAATATGATTAAAGGTTAGAGAAAAATCCTAGATTTGATGCTTCATTAATAAGATTTGAGCACAACAACTAACAGCTGCTATATATTCTACTTCAATTGTTAAAAGCGTTGTGCAATTTTGTTTCTTGTAAGACCAAGAAACTAGACATCCTCTAAGAAATTGGTAGTGACCACTTGTGCTTTTTCGATTGACTTTATCACCTACATAATCTGCATCACAATAGATAACTATGTTAAAAGAGTCAGTTTTTGGATACCATAATCCAAAATCCATAGTTTCGTGAAAATATCGAAAGATCCTCTTGATTGCTTGAAGGTGGCTTTCTTTTTATATTTGATTGAAAGCTTGCGCAAAGACACACACTAAGCATAATGTCTAATCTTGAACTTGTAAGATATAGTAATGACTCAATCATTCCTCTATACTTTGTTTCATCTTTAGTCTTACCTTCTTCATCCTTATGAAGTTTAGTTCCAGTAAACATAGGAATATCCATCGATTTGGCATTCGCAAAATAGTAATTCTTGATGAGTTTCTTTGTGTATTTGTCTTGGCTAATGAAGATCTCTTTTTTGTTTGCCTAATTTGTAATATGAGAAAGAAGGATAGTTCTCCTATTATGCTCATTTCAAACTCTCCCTGCATTAATGCTGAGAATTTTTCACATAAGGACTTATTAGTAGCACCAAATATTATGTCATCAACATATATTTGTACTATGAGTAAATCATTCTCCTTTTTCTTAATAAATAAGGTTTTACCTATCTTTCCTCTTTCAAAGTTATTCTCAAGAAAAAATTACTTAACCTTTTATACCATGCTCGAGGAGCCTATTTTAGACCATATAGGGCTTTAGTCAGCTTCCTCATATGATCAAGATGGTTTTCATCTTCAAAACCTAGAAGTTGTTTAACAAACACTTCTTTGTTAATATATCCACTTAAGAAAGCACTTGTGACATCTATTTGAAACAATTTGAAGTTTCTATAATATGCAAAGGCAAGCAAATTCTAATCGATTTCAGTCTTATAACAAGCGTATAAGTTTTATAAAAATCTATACTTTCCTTTTGATTATAACCTTGAGCTACAAGTCTAGCTTTGTTTCTTACCACCTTACCATTTTCATCAAGTTTGTTTCGAAATACCCAACAAGTTCCAATGACTGACTTGTTTTAAGGATGAGGTACTAGATTCCAGACTTTGTTTTTGTCAAACTAATTCAGTTCATCTTTCATTGTTGAAATCCAATTATCATCAATAAGAGCCTTTTCAATGGTCTTTCGTTCTAATTGTGAGATGAGGGCAATAAAGTTGTTTTTGAAAGATGATCTGGTTCTTAGACTTTCAGAAGAGTTTTCCAGAATTTATTGATGTGTATCTTAACCTCTCTATTCTCTTGGTGTTCTTCATTGCATAGGCTCTTGCTGAGAGGAAGGAGCCTGCTCTGTCCTATCATCAGAAGGACCTTCTTGATTTTGTAATTCCAAAGGTGTTATCGGTGTAGCTTGAGTCTGCGATGTATTTTTAAAAGATAGGAGATGCTTTTCATCGTCTGAATCAGCTGCTATTGTCAAGTGTATTGCCTCATCAAATACTACATGTATTGATTCTTCAATCTTCTTTGTTCTTTTGTTGTAGACTCTGAATCCTTTACTAGAAGTACTATATCCCAAAAAAATAGCTTCATTTGATCTCACATCGAACTTTCCAAGGTTGTCTTTCCCATTATTTAGAATGAAGCACTTGCAACCAAATGCTCGAAAGTAAGGGACATTTGATTTTCTTCCTTTCCGCAACTCATAGGGAGTCTTTTTCAGAATAGGTCTTATAAGACACATGTTAAGAATGTAACAGGCAGTTGACATGGCTTCTGCCCAGTAACCATGAAGTAGACCACTTTCTCATAGCATTGTTCTAGCCATATCAACGAGAGTATTGTTCTTTCTTTCAACAACTCTATTCTGCTAAAGAGTCTTTGGACATGAAAAATTGTGAGTTATACCATTTGCGTCATAAAACTCTTTAAATTTTCTGTTGTCAACTCCTCCATGATCGCTCTGAATGGATGTGATGCAATATCCTTTTTTTGTCTAAATTTTTCTGTAAAACTTTTAAACAAGCTTCGCAAACATGAGTATTCTCGAACTTCAGATCAAGTAGTCTTCTCATTAACTCATTTTTGGACAATTTTGATAAGATGCTCATGCTAGCATGTCTAAATCTTTTATTCTAGATAAAAGAGTCTTTTTCTATAGAAACAAAAGACTTGACATTTTGTGAAGACATATCTTCCAATTAAGCACAGTATATGTTCTGATTTCTAGGAGCAACAAATACAATGTTGTCGTTAAGATTATTAATAATTTTACAATATGATGCATAGAAAGTAACTCTATAACCCTTATCACGTAATTGACTTACACTCAATATGTTATGTTTCAATCTATCAACACAAAGAACATTATCTATATAGACTGAGTTAGAGTTACCAATTTTACCAATTCCAATGACTTTTGCCTAGTTTTTGTCGGTAAAGAAACATTATCTCTGTCTTTTCTTTCAATGTAGTTGAAATGTAATATTTTATCTGTCATGTGTCTAAAACAGCCACGATTAACTATCCATTGATTTTCTCTTGTCTCCGTTTTGAAGCAAATCTGCAGAAAGTATTATCTCATTTTAGGTACCTAAAATTTTTTGGGTCCTTTCAGGCTAGTAACTTGACCTTTCGGTCTCCAAACATACATTTGAGATAATTTCTCCATTTTATGAAGTTTACAAGAATGACTAAAGTGATCATGTCTACCATAGTAGAAGCAAAAAACAGATGAATGAAAATTGTTATAATTTCTACCATATATCAGGTTCTTTTTGTTTTGACTATAGCTACTGCTGGATTTAACAAAGAAGTTCTTGTATGGCCTAACATTATTATTTTCATTGTAACCTATTCCAACTTTATCAAAAACACATTTACCACTACCAAGTAGAGCATCAAGGTTGTTCCTTCCATCAACGAACTTTGCAAAAAAAATTCTAGAGATAAGATCTTTCATGTACATTTCTCTTTCTCAAGTTCTAGGGTGACAACTTTTTCTAGTTGTCTCAGTTTATCATAATCATTCTTAAGCAAAGTATTTTCTAACTTTGCTAATATTTCTTCCAAAACTTTCTTTTCAAAAACCTTTTGCTTGTAATCATCCTCAAGAGACATATTCTTGGTTGTTAGATTTTCATTAACGGATTCTGATGATTTGATCTTACCCTTCGAGGATGCTTCATTGTTCTTGGATATCTCAACTTCTTTGAAATATTTCACTGTCAACTTTTTATACTAATCATACAATTCATGATATGCATTTTTCAATTCATCATCTTCAATATCAGTGTCAGAGTAATATACCTCATCATCTCTTGATTCAGCTATAAAGCAAACATTGTCGACTTCTTCTAGCTCTTCTTCTTCAAAGTTTTCAGAATCCTTATCTGACCAAGCTGTAGTCATTGCTTGCTTTCTGGGTTTTATGTTCTCTAACTTGTCCTTTTGAAGAAAAGGACATTCAAACCTTGTGTGTCTAAGCTTCTTATAGTGATGGCATACGATTTGATTATTTTGTGTATTGCTATTGTTGCTGCTGCTGCTGCTGCTGCCTTTTGATAGGAACTTGTTGTTCCCAGCTTTCTTGTTTCCTTCCCTGTTCTTCATTAGCTTCTTTTTATATAAGTGGGTATATTTTCTTACCATAAAGTTGAACTCATAATCTCCATCTATCTGCAACTCAGTATCACTTTCATCACCGTTTGATTCATCATTTGCTTTTAATGTCATTCTTTTCTGTAGGAAGATCCTTCATCTCACCTAAGCTCGATTTCACCTTTGACTTGAGATCATCAAATTATCTCATATAGGGATTTCTATGCTTTGATACTACTTATGACCTATTATAGTCAAGCATAACTCAGTTGGTAATCATTGGATATATAGTGAACTATATAAAGGTAGTTAAATGATTAATATAGGATTCATCACCCTAAAGTAATTTAGAAGAATGTTTCGTCGTTCTCAATTATTATTGATTTTAAGAAATCCTTGGTCAAGATGGAGTAACATTTTAAAAATAGTTTTTAAATATCATTAATTGAATCAATTGTTAATAGTGGAGAACTAATATGATTGAACTCAAATAGAGTATACATTAATTCCTTACTCTATGTTTAATATGCAAATATGATATGATTGAATTATACTAAAACTCATGCACGAAAAGGCCAGTCAAAAACACTTTGAGATTTCTAAATATTTGTATGGTCATAATAAGTTGTCAGACACCACTTTTAATTTATGGATAAAAATTATTTAATTAGATAATTAAAGAAAAATTAAAAGATTTTAATTTATCTAATCTTAAATATGATTTAGGGTTATAATCCATATCCATTATCAACATATATGGGAACTTAATAGGTCATATATAAAGAATATGTTGAAGAGAAAAAATATTTTAATTAAGTTGGACATGATTATAAAGTTTATAATTAAACATGAGATATTTTGTAACATCCCGATTCCTACGGGAAGGGTAAAATAGGAATTTTGAGTGATCAATAAGGGGGTTAGAAATGCAATTGCATGTTCATTCTTATTGTGACATATTTATATTGTGAAAACTGAATTGGTTGCAC
>JANZXV010367211.1:0-10289 GCA_027576455.1 Erythroxylum roigii
TGGCCCAAATTGAAAATGGACTTCTGTCTATATTAGTGAAAAAAATGTATACCGGTGTGTGAGTGATTGAATGTTCTAGCATGCTACCTTCGCGGGCACGGACTTGGATATCACCGTCGATGTCGGGTTCGGGTCTTGCGGAAGTGGGATGCTACACTTTACAATAATGACATCTTCCACATTAGATACATATTATTATACCCTAATTATTTATGATAATTGTTTATTCAAGATCCTAAAGTTATGAATATCAATTTTGATTTTATGTTATAATGATCATCTTTTTTCAACTTCTTCCTTTTCATCTTTTCTTATCATTTTTTCATTGGCGGTTTTTACATTTCTTTAACTTTTTTTAAAAAAAGCTTTAAGGGTATGAACTTTCATGCCTACGAGACTGATTTAGTTCTTTTCCATTATAGGAAGATAACTAATTGTAGTCCAATTTTCTAGGAGAGGTTTCTCCCTCTAAATAACCTTTTATAACAATTCACTCAACTTGTTCCCCTACTTAACCTCGTTGCTTCTTCCTTTTCGGCCTCTCAATTAAAACTACACCCTTATCCCACCTCCTTGCTCATCTTACATATGTTACTAAGTAAAACACTTCAATTGACTCCTTTGATCCTTTATCCACTCATTAAACTCTACTTTCAGGCTCTCATCCACCTAAAATAGGCTTTTAAAATTTTAGTAATTAACAGGGTTTGCCTAAGAAATCCTAGAGTCAGGCAGTGTGTTATCATTCAATACAAGAAAAAACTCAAGCTCATTCCTAGATCTCAAGAAGTAGACTCTATGGTTATCTCTCCTTTTGTCGAGGTGTTAAAAGCAAGGGTTATAAATTATAACATATCACTACTTGGCTACTTCATTGAAAAAAAGTTGTTTATTTCGTAAATCTAAGTTTAGGATGAAGTCGATTAAAGAAAATATGAACTTACAAAAACACTGATCAATGAATAAAATTTCTTTATCTTTGAGTTTAGTGTAAACTCGAGTTTGATGATAATTTTAAAGATAAGACCTTGTCATATTAATGGAAAGCCATTACTTATTAAAATATGGAAACACAAAATGATTTTAGATAAAAATAAAATGAAACACATTTTCTGTTTAGGTCAACTTTTAGAATATTCTCCTTAAATACTAGTAGACTATTGGATTAAACTACCAAACTAGCTCTTTGGGGAAACTAATTTGTCTTGATGAAAACATGACAAGTGTAAGGAGAAATGGATATGCTAGAATTTACATAAAGATAGAACGCACAAAGAATTTTCAAAACACTAAAATTAAAGAGATTGGATGAAGATGGAGGGTTATTTGAAACACAAATATTGCTAAGCTATTAATGGAAACCCACAATGCAAAAACAAATGAAAATTTAGGAACCTACAAGTAAAAAGTTCATCATAAGGAAATAAATTAAGGCTTTAGGATTAGAATAAAAAAACACTTAAGTTAAAAATTAAAATAGAACAACTCAAGACAATACTAATAGTGAGAAACAACTTCATCATATTATAAGTGGTTCTTATATCTTATTTCCATATATTCTCTTGGAATTTTTCAAGGTGTCCTCAAAATTAGTGGAAGAAGAATATAAGCTCAAAATTTGAAGGAACCTAGTAAGAACAATATGGAATCTCAAACTAAGGTACTTGAAGGGAATCATCAAATAGTTGTTCATTAAATAACATACAATTCATGTCTATACAAATCTTGACCTTGAAGGATAATTGTCCTACATAACAACTAACTAGATCTTTATATGATCATTCCCCCATCAAATTGGGACTAAAGACAAATGTGAGAGCTTTAGTAAGTCCCTTATGAACATCTAATAAGCCCATAGATATCAACATAAAAGAAGAACCTGGTGAAGCTTTAGAGATAACACAAAGAAGAAACCAAAAAAAAGAAGAAGAAAGGGACATAAGCCCTAATATCATTTTTATAATCACATCATGGAATATCAGGTGCAATAGGTTATCTATGGTTATTTACTCTTTAAAAAATCATACTTAATTGGTCTTCTTACGACCAAATTAAGGGAAACAAACTTGATAATTTTCTTTAAACATTTAGTAAGAGCTAAAACTTCATTTTCTAACTATCAAGTGCACCATAAAGGAAGAATTATATTAGCTTTTGACATAGAAAAGTAACACTATATTAAAGGATTATGTCTGATCTATTCACCCATTAAGTAGTAATTTTTGAATAAGATCCCAATTATCTAGAAGTCATTTTTATCTATATATCTAACCATGTTTTTTCAAGGAATACTCTCTAGAATAACCTCAAAATTGTAAACTCCTCTATGTCATCCTCATGGCTAGTATTAGGTTATTCAAACAATATTTTCTTACTTATGAGTCAAAAGGAGATAAGTTGAGTAAAAAATATAAGAATGAGGAACCTAGTAATTTTATGTGCCTTTCTAACTTAAGATATGATGGATCCTATTTAATTTGGAAAAATATATAAGAGTAAGTTGGCTTAACAAGAAAAAAGCTTTATCAAGCTCTAATTAATTCCTTGTGACTATCAAAATACACTAATAGAAAGGTAAACTTCCAAAACCTATATATTCTTATCATTGCCCTATATATTTCTTAATCTAGACCAATAGAAAGACCCTATAATCTATTCAAGTTCAAAATATATCTAGAACAATTAGAAGGGTTTGAAGTTGTAATTTCAAAAGGATTAGATACTAGGGTTAAGGACATTAAATATAAAAACGTATACGGAAGCATTAAGATGTGAAAGAAGAGATGAAAAAGCTTAATAATAAAAGTTTCAACCATATTGCAAAAAGCTACTATCAAGGCTATAAAGGAGTTAAACTCAACTTAAGAGGATCTTTATTCTAACCCGAATGATGATGCTCTAAAAGCCATAAAGTAGAAGGTCCTAGAGAAATATATCCTTACACTAGAAACCCAAAATTCTTTGCTAAAACCAAAGGTTAAAATTCATTGGCTCAAAAATGGGAATAGAAATTCTAGATACTTTTATAATGTCATCCTTCGTAGAAGAAATACTAATAAAATATATTCACTAAGAATTTTAAATGGAGAAGTAATATGAGAGCAATTTGAGCTAAAATCAATGACTTACAATTTCTTTAATAACATGTTTAGGTCCTCTAACAATAGTTTTTCTCATATGCAGATAAAAAGAGATTTATATTAGGGCCCCTTTCTCAAAAGGAAAAAGGAGATGCTCATAAATCCATTCACTTATAGTGACATTAAGTAAGAATTATTCAGTATAAACCCTAAAAATAGCTATAGGACCAGATAGGTTAAATACCTTTTTTTATTCTAAAAATCTTGATATTTCACAGGTAAAATGGAATCCACGACTATACTAGACTTTTTTCTCAAGTGTTATGAAGTTTAAAGAATTGAATAAAACCTACGTGTGTCTAAGATTATAGGCATATATCTTATTTTAATATCATTTCTAGAATGGTAGTGCAAGGTTCAAAGTATATTAAAACATATCATTAATCTTATCCCAAATGTTTTCATATAAGGAAGGAGTATAAGAGATAGTTTCTTGCTAGCCCATAAACTTTTTAAGAGTTATCAAAGTGAAAAACTTCTCAAAAGTTACTCACTGAAGATTGATTACTATAAAAATTTATACCCGATTGATTGGGAGTTTGTACTTGATACTATAATAGTTTTTAGTTTTCCATATAAATTTATAATTTGGTTAGAGCAATATATCATCACTCCTTCCTTTAGCATTCTAAGAAATATGAAACATAACTTGGCCTTCATTAAAGTAAAAGGTTAGAGACAAGATAACTTTTTATCTCCTTACTTATTCATAATTTGTAATAAGGCTCTATCTAAACTAATTGCATTCAACATTATGCAAGGAAAAAGTTTCAGATGTCACCATAAATGTAAGAAGTTAAATCTATTCAACCTCTCATTTATAGATGATTTATCATTGCTTTGTGGTGTTAATGACTTAATTCTAGTTTGGTTGGAATACTAATAGATTCTTTACACATTTCCAATAGGCTCTTGGGACTCTATATTAATCTTAGTAAAAGTGAGTTTTTATCTCTCTAAATTCTTTAAACTCACTAGCTCAACTCTATAAAATATCGACTTAGGCATCAAAAGCTCCCCTTTATATACTTAAAAGAATACCCTATAAAAATTAGCATCCCCTATGTGATTCAATATAAAGAATTAAACACTAGAACAATAAATTTCTCTCCTATGTAGACACACTGCAACTAATCTCTTTATTACTCAATAATCTCCATTTTTATTAGAGTTATCACTTATATCTCCTCTGAACCTATTCAAAGTAATAGAGGTTATTAAAGAACTTCCTATAGTTTGGTAATTTTGACAAATTTTGTGCAGTTAAAGCCAAATGGTCTGAGGTCTATACTTCTAAGAAAGAAGGTGGTCTAGATATTATCCCAATTAGAAACACCATCAAGATATTACTCTTTAAAAGCATATGAAAGTTCTTTACAGATCATGAATTAATTTGGGTTAACCCAAACTAATTCATTATAAAAGATCATAGTTTCTGGGGATTTAAAGCTAACTAAAATCAACTTTTAGACTCTTAAATAAATGTTAAAACTGAGAGATACAATGACTTAGGAAATGAAATTCAATACTAGTAAAAAATGACGTTTAATTTTGGTTTGACATTGGGAATGATTAAAGTCTTCTTTATAGATTTCTTGAATTTGTAAGCCTTAAAGGCATAATCCTTTGAAAGTTAGAGTACACGTAATCATCTTAGGTGAAGAGTGACAATGCAACTATAGAGGTCATTCTTTAATCATGGAAACTCTTCCTCCTAGTAGACCAAATCAAGAGGTTAAAAGTCAAATCTCTTGCAGAAGAATAGCTCTAATATACTTACAAACATAACATATTTGCAGATATTCAACGCATTATCTCAAATAGTACTATTAAGGAAAGTGGTATGGTTTAATAAAAATTTATCTAAAGCTTCTTCAATATTATGGATAGGGATTCAATAAAGGCTCAGAACTTTGGATAGGATAAAAGGTGACAACCTTAGCAATATTAACTATAAGCTTTGTAATATGGTTCTAGAAACCTTAAACTTTTTTTTTTACAAACATTGCTACTCGAATACTTACTTAAATCTAGCTTTACCACATCGCAATATCAAATGCTTAGAGAATTGTTGGCTAAATACAATAGAATGGGCCATGCAGGTAAAATTCAAGCATAAAGGTGACTTGAAGGTATTCATATTGGCTTTTAACATTATGCAAAAATGTATTGAATTAGAGATATTTATATGGTTAATGATATCCCCTCTCATATGAATCATGAAATGGCTGCCAATTGGAGTATTCCCTAACAATAGTAAGACACTAGAACCAAACTTAAACTCTAAGTGATTCAAGATAAGTTAAAGCAACATTAAATATGACATTCAGGTCCCAACCTAATTTGATTGCAAAAGTCATAAATTTTACTTTTTTTAAAATTCATATCATCAAGCTCTGGCAGTTATTTCTCTTTGAGAAAAACTCTTTAATTTGTTGTTATCGTTGTAATATACGCTTTTCTTTTGATACTTCAATAACTTATCTTTTATCTTTTTAAAAAATATAAGTTTAATTTAAGTTTAAATATTTAAAGTATGTGATATGAGATCAAATAATAAAATAGAAAATTGACAAAATACAACCGAGAGAAAAAAATAGATCGTTTCACAATACACATGAGGGAGAAAGAAAAGATAGTTTCATAATTTTATTTTCTTTGTTTCATATTATATAATTACTTTATTTCATTCTACACTTAGATTAATATAAACAATATGGACATAGCTTTCTAACTTAAGATTACATTTTAAAAAATATGTGTTAGTGACTATAATTGACTTTGTTAAGATAAAATTTCCTAGAAAGAGGAAGAGGTTTGATTTTTTCCATTATTGATTGTAAATTTTGACTGATACCACGATGAAAAGAAAATTATGCTCTCTAGTTGTAACTAAATAGCTAGATTTTAATTCTTTTTTTAGTTAAATAAATGCATTATAAAAGAAAGAATTAAATACAACAATAAGATATGTTATATAGGAAATAAAAATGTGACGAAAGCAACTAGATCTTTAGATAAGTGTAATCACAAAAGCAAGATTAGCTTTAAGAGCTAACTTAGTACAAGTGCCATCTGTTGCAGGTTAGTGGGGAGAACAAGGATTGGAAATTTTTGCAATAGTTATGCTTTTTATGTGTGTAATCAACTTTCTAAGATAAGCTTCCATAGCCACAGTTTCTGCTGTAAACAAGCAATTGTTCTTTTCATTCCATAAATAGTAAAATAATGCTCCATAAAATGCTTTGAATATCTTACTATCAGCGATAATATTGAAATGGTATAGGGAATCCATTCCAGGATTTAAGAGCAACTTGCATTGGGGAAAAAGAGATTAAATAATATAAGGATGTGTTCCATAAATGTGATGAGAATCTATAACAGAAGAATAAATGATCCAAGGTTTTTAGAGTTACTTCATAATATAAAACACAATTCAAATATGGAATAGGATATTTGATGGAGTCCTTGGTACTAAGCCTTTGATATGCTACAAGCCAAAATATAAAGGAATTGGATAGAGAGATAGCTTGGTCCCAAATTAGCTTATAACTCAAATTTGTAGCAGGGGAATCAATAAGCATTATCTTGCAAGATCTGGCAGTAAACTTGCCATATTTATCCAATATCCAAGTAATTCTATCTAAGAGAGAAGGGCTAAGAGTATATGTAGGCAAGTTGGATAGGAAAGTCTCCTTACTTATGAAAGTGTGAAAAGGACAAACCTAAGTGTTGTGACTGATAAAGACCTACATCTTTGTATTCACGTGAATTAAATATTTTAGGAACTAAAATTGCATTTGATCTATAACAGAACCAATAGCATGTCAATAATCAAACCAACATAAGGCATTGCATCCATCACCAATTTTGTGTTCTATGAATGGATGAACTAGTTCCCTCATTTTAGAAATTTGATTGAATGTCCAAGAGATGCCAGGGGAATCCTTGAGCTTCCAAATAACCAAACCTCATAGGATACACTTATGAGACCATATCACTCATAAGTTTTAACCTTCTGAAAAACGTTTCGAGAGTTGCTTAATAAGCATTAATTTTCTCATAGTTCGTATAGAGGTTATACATAGTTCCCGTTCATTTTAGCTTAACACACTGAGCACCATTTCACTTTAAGGAGTTTTGGTTTCCTGCTATTGCCACTTCAGAGAAAGTCCCTTAGAGTCTTACTAATGTCTTTCATTACTCCCTTAGGAAAATGTGAGATCTAGAATGTACATAAATTGCTTGAAATGTAAATACTCAATTAGAGTCTACCATTATTGGATGAAGAATTATTGCACCAATTATTGAGTCTACTTTATATAGAATTCAAGAGAAGAAAGCACTCACTCTTAATTAAGTTTCTCACTATGATGGGAGCCAAAAAATATTAAAAAAAGAAATTGATATCCAATTAACCCTTTAAAGCTAAGAGTTAGAGCTAGTAGATAGTATGAAAGATCTTTTAAGTTGGGGTTAAAGATTATATCTATAATTTCTTTAGATTCCTCTAAGGAGCAAATTAGTTAAATAAATTTATGATGGTCACCATATAATAGTATTAAATCATCAATAAAGGAAAGTTGGAATATCTTTAATCTTTACCACCTGTAATGGTACTTGAAGTAAGGCTCCTTTCTAATTTTCAGCTTAGTGAGCCTGTAGAATACTTCCATGCAAATGAAAAAGAGGTAGGATGATAGAAGATCACCCTTCCTAATGCCTTTGTGAGCTTTGAAATTGCATGATGGTTTAATATGAATAGGTATAGAGTAGGAGACAAAAGTGATTTAACCGATGATCTAAGAGATAAAAAGTTGAGGAAGTCCTATAGCTTAAAGAGAATTATAAATAAAGCTCCAATTCAAGGAGTTAAATGCCTTAGTAAAGTCTATATTTAAGGCATAAATCTTAATGGATAACTTGGAGTTGTAACTTCTAAACAATTCTTGAGAAAACATGATGTTATCACCAATGTTCCTACTAAAAACATAAGCACCTTGGCAAAAATTGATGAAATCAGGGAGAATACTCTTCAATTTGTTAGCCAAAATTTTTGTAATCACTGTATAGATTCCATTAAAATATGCAATAGATCTATAGTCATTCAAAGAATTAGGATTGGCAATTTTAGGAACCAAACACAAGAAGATTTTGTTAACTCGATTAGAATTCTACCTTACTTGAAGAATTATAAGCCAATATTGATTACCTTAACTCTTATTTGATTCCAAGTGCATTAGAAAAACTTGACATTGTATCCATCAGTTCCAGGCACTTTGTCAGGTGAGAAGGAGAATAAAGTGGCTTTAAGCTCTTCAACAGTGACCTCTTTTAGAAGTCTTTTAGATGCATCAACAAAGAGGGAACCCGTAAAGCATTTTTAAGCTTATTAGAAAAATAATAAGTCACCTGGGTAGTACCTAACAATTCTTTAAAATGGCTATGATCCAGATCCTTCTAATTATCTTGACCAGAGAATAAGTTTCTATTTAAACCCATCAGTGTAAATATATTATTATAGTTCCTTTTGGCTTGAATTATCCTAAAGAAGAATCTTATCTCCCTCCTTCAACCAACTAATCCTTGATTTTTTCCTTATTTGATAATGATAAGCATTTAAAGCTTTAACACATTTCTTTAGTTTAATGGATTCCTGAGCTTTAAGGGTAATATCTATTGGATTAGTAGGTAGTATAGCTTGTGAATTGGTGAAGGCACTAAGTGCTTCACTTTTCCTTCAAAGCATTGGATCCCCATTTATCCTCTGCAACTTAATTAGCTCCATTCTAATAGCCTTAAGCTTAGAGAGACATTATTATCTTGGAATCCTCTAACTTCACACTTGATTCCCTCAAATAAAGCATTGTCGAAGGAGGGATGCCTAAGGAGTGAATTGAAGAATCTAAAAGTAGTTTTCCTTTTCTCATCTTAAGGAAAACACTGAACATAGGTTAGGGAATGGTCTGAAATGAGGTTATTTCCAAAATTAACATGGCTAAAAGGATACTCAGATAAGCATTTCAAATTCATCATACATATATCCAACTTTTTCTATTAGAACCATTCTTCAGATTGTATGTTTGTCCAAGTATATAATATGCTAGAATAATCAAACTAGTTATCTTTAGTCTTTTAGTGATCTGTAATAACTCCTCAAGGTTAGGATAGTGGTTTCTCCTAACCGCTTGAGCTTTATATGGAGATACGATGCAATTGTAGTCTCTAGCTACAATTAATGGGTAAGAGTTATTGTCTCCTAACATCCTAAGATCATCCCAAAGTTGCTTACTTTGAAACTCAAGATTAGAAGCATAGATCACTGTGATATTGAGAGGATTCATCATAAGTTTATCAAATAGTTCATAGTTCAATATTGGTCAAAGCATTTCTAGTATCTAAGCCCAAAGTAAGAAGAATTCAAAGAGATAATTATTTTAATGTTATAATAGAATTCATGATTGCTAATTGTGATCCACCTTTTATCAAAAGAATTAATGACCTTTTTGTAATAGGTTATGCTTGATTTGATTTCAATCAATCCCAAACAATGTTGCTTATTAATAAGAGAAGGTCTTTAAAAGTAGATTGTTTAAAAGGACTATTAAGGCATTGTACGTTCCAAAAGAGCAAATTCATGAAAGGGAAGAACAAGATCCCTTTGTTATAGTTAGGATCATGAGCTAAAGATGATGTTGGGATCCGTTTCCGAATCCCAACCTCGCGAACAAAACGGAAACGAAAAGCGCAAGTGGGAGCAAAGAACGAAACGAATTTTCGAAACACAAATCGGAACGAATTACAAAGAACGAATTTTCATAGAGTCCGACATCCGAAACGTGAACATAGAAACTATCGCGTTGGAAACCTTAGGCTTATCCAATCTGAAATCCGGTATATATTTTTTTCATTCTCTTTCTTTTTCAATCCTTTCATATTCATTCTAATCAATCTTATACGAATCGAAACAATACAATTTCCCTTTTGGAAATTGAACCATTCCAACTCACTATCTTTTGCCATAAACCGATTTTATCGAAAATCGGGCAGCATAACGGCTGCAATCTAAGAGACCCAAAAATTCTACAAATCAAAACACACTTCTATAGTCACATCAAACCATAACAACCCATTCAACGGACCTCCTGT
>JANZXV010367218.1:0-10289 GCA_027576455.1 Erythroxylum roigii
TTACCTTATATATGCGGTAGGTTGCCATTAGGTTTAGGTCTCTATGTGAATCATCGTGTTTGCATGGGAGACGACTTTTTATTACTGGGCTGTTAATGCCTGGACTTGAAGTTGGGCCTCACTGGGCCGGGCCTCACTAGGCCGACCCGACCAAAAAGCATTTTATTAATCAAAACATAGGGAAGCAATATAAAATATGTCTACTTTATACATTATATCAAAATTTCCCGCACTTTAACAATGCTTGCCCTCAAGTATATAGTAGTTCAGACTTATCAACGTGTTTGATATCCCCATATTCTTCCCCTTCGCTTCTCAACTCATCCCTTCATAACTTAAATCATTATGTTTCATGAATCTAAACCAAAACATAGCAAGAAACAAGTAATTCATAATACAAGTTTTCACAAATTACACAAATAAGCAATCATCCTAACAATCTTTTTGAAATCAAATGTAGTAGGAATTAATATCCTCTCATTGGTTTCTGTCTATGCACTCAAAGTGTTTAAGGTACTAATGATCTTTCTTGTTAATATGGTGAAACTTTTAATATAGGCTTGCTTATATATCATATATCCACCACTGAATAATGAACTAAATGAAAAAATCCATGGGTCTTCGAAAGGATTATAATGGGGGCTCAAGTAAGGTTTGGGAAAAAAAAATTTAGGTTTATCAATTTGAAGGAAATGTACAAACCCATCCACACAAGTTTTAGCATAAAATGTTCCACAATTCTTTCGATTTAAGCAGGAACGGATCCAGAAATTTTTGTGAGTGGGGGCAAAATTTCACTGGAGGTAAAAGAAAAATTTTAGTAGAGGCAAAATTTTAATTTGAGCAAAATTTTAATTTTTTTATGAGTCAAAAATTTAAAATAATAATTTTTTATGTAAAATTTTTTGGAGCCCACTGTAGCTCCGTCCCTGGATTTAAGTAATCTCTTCCTCTTTATTTTTAACATACAGCACATCAGTAATGATATATGCAATGCCTTTTTTTGTTTTGTTAATCTTGTACTAGTGGAGTGATTTGCTTGATATGCAATGAGTTTTTTTTTAAAATTATATGCACATTTTTCTTTTTCAAGTAAACTTGATAATCATATTGATAATGGGCAATTCATTTTTGGGAGATTTTGGACAAGATAAAATATGATTTTCCATGGCCAACTCCATGTTCACATTAATAATGCCTAGAAAATTCAAATGCTTACCGTAATGAACTTGCTTACTAGTTATTAGAGTCTCTAATTGATTATTATGAGAGAGGCTTATTCTAAAAGCTTGTTGCTTCTTAACCTATCAAATTCCATTTAATAAACTAAATAGTCTTGTCTAATCCTTACTAAATTGGATGGAGGGTTTGTATAGATTATAGGAAGTCAAGGGTTGCAACTAGAAAAGATCATTTTTCACTATTATTTATAGATTAAATGCTGGAATGTTTGGCTAATCATTCTCACTTTGATTGTCTTAATAGTTATTCAGGTTTTTATTAAATCCCAGTTGCATCTAAAGACCAAGAGAAAACCACCTTCACATGCATGTTCGGTGCTTTTGCCTATTAGAGAATGTCATTTAAAATTTCTAAATGAACATGCCATCTTTTAAAGATGTATAGTAGGTATCTTTCGAATTATGTTGACCAATACATTGAAGTATTCATAGATGATTTCACTATCTGGGGTAATTTGTCTGATAAATATTTGAATAATTTAATTAAGGTGCTTGAAATATGTGTAAAGAAAAAAATTAATCTTAATTATGAAAAATGACATCTTATGGTTAATCAAGGAATTATTTTAGGACATATTGTGTCCCTAAGAGGATTGAAGTAGATAAACCAAAGATAAATGTGATTAAATCTTTATCTTACTCTGTTAGTGTATGAGAAGTACGTTTTTATATTGGCCATACATGATTCTATCAATGCTTTATTAAACACTTCCCCAAGGTTGCTCAACCTTATGTAGATTATTGTAAAAAGAATTAACATTTAAGTTTAAAGATGCATGTAAACTAGTGTTTGACAAGATAATGGACTTGTTAACTTTCACACCTAAAATTAAGATTATATGTGATGTGAGTAACCATGTTGTAGGTGTTGTTCTTGTACAGAAAGTTAGAAATGCTTCTTATATCATCTATTATGCTTCAAGAAAACTTGACAGTGCATAATGCAACTACACCACCACAGAAAAAGGACTTATAACTATTGTATTTGCTTTAGAAAAGTTTCCTACATATTTTCTAGTCACTAAAGTAATTTTTTATTCTGATCATACAACTCTTAAGTACCTACTCACTAACGTAGCTACGTTTGGCCCAGTGGGGCATTGGGCCCGCCGAAATTTTAAAAAAAGTTAATTTTTTTTAATTTTTATTTTTTTTCTATATAAAAATATAATTTTTGGGATTTGGGCCCCCCAAGATTTAAAAAAAATTTGTTTTGGGCCCCCCTATATGCATTGGCTGGCTACGTCCCTACTACTCAGTAAGAAAGAGGCAAAGCTAAGACTTATTCGATGGATACTCTTATTACAAGAGTTTGATTTGAAAATATGTGATAAGAAAGGTATAGAAAATTTAGTAGTTGACCGCTTCAGCAAGTTGGTCACAAAAGAGGGACCCTTACCATTGAATGATGATTTTCTTAATGAGCATCCCTTTCTAATAAAAAAACTGTACCTTGTTATGCTAGTAAAACATTATTAGATGATCTGTTCAGAGATCAAAAGAATAAAATGAAAAGTAATATTGAATACTATATTTGGGATGATCTTTACTTATGGAAATTTTATTTTGACCAAATCATTTTAAACTGTGTCAATTAAGATGAAACTCTTTTAAATTTAAATTTTCATCTTTTTTTATGCTTGTGAAGATCACATTAGTCCTAAAACAACAACTCGTAAGTGTGGATTATTTTGGCCTAATTTGTTTTATGATTCATACATATTTCGTAAAGTTTGCGAACATTGTTAAAAAAATGGGAACTTAGGGTATAAAAATCAAATGCCACTTAACCTCATTCTTGTCGGTGAAAATTTATATAGTAATATTTTCATACTTTTTGTAGTGGATTATGTTTCAAAGTGGATGAAAGCAACAACTACCTAATTTAATGATTCTAAAGCAGTTGTAGATTTCATTTAAGACTAACATTTTTATGACATTTGGAACACCAAAAGCTATAACTAATGATTGTGGAACACATTTCTACAAAAAAAGTAGTGGAGGCTTTACTAAAGCGATACAATGTCACTCATTGCATTTTTATGTGTCATCTAAAAACTAGTGGACAAGTTGATGTATCTAATAGGGAGATCAAATTCATGCTTGAAAAGATTGTCAACCTAAATAGGAAGGATCAAAGCAAGCATCTTAACGATCCATTATGGACCTATTGCATAGCTTATAAGACCCCTATCGGTATGTCACCTTACCATTTAGTTTTTAGAAAACCATACCATCTTTCGATAAAATTAGAACATAAGGCATATTAGACCATTAAACAATGCAATATAAGATTAGATAAGGGTGGTGATACTCAAATTTTTTAACGAAAAGACAAAAGTTTTTCATGATTAAAAAACTTATTTTCAATTGTTAGAAAATCCTATTTTATCACTCTTGTTTAAAATTATTTTAGTAAATCTTGCTTTAGATGGATGGGTTCTTTTTTTTTTTAAAGAAAAGAATTAAATTGTAAAGATGAACGTTTTACAAGAGATAACAATCAGAGTGGCTTTGTCATTTTATCCAAAGTAAAACAACGCAGTATTGAGAAACAAGTAAATGCACCGTTGAGATAGAATGAAGATTACAAGAAAGGAAAATTCCTTAATACAATCAAAACCTCCAAAAGTGGAATCCCTAACCTCTCTGAGGTCCGAATTGCATGCAACATTTCTAGAGAAGTCAAATCATCCTCTTCCTTTGAGTTTTCAGCTCCTTTGGGTTATGCTGATAATGTTGTCAAACATTGCAATATTACTGCCTCTACCATACCATTCTTCAAGTGTTTACTCAACCAATTATTCCAATATTCTTTACTTCAGTTTGTTCTTTTCCACTAGAAATTTTGATGGTTTTACTAATATAGTAAAACCCTTAATACAGTCGAAGCCTCGAGAAGGGAGTACCAAAATTAAGGATCCAATCTTCCTACTCCCCTTTAATGGCATACAGCTCCCACCCACTCATAAGGTAATACCATTGCCGTAAGAATGTTTTGATGCCTGGAAATAATTCTCACCCTCTCTGATGGATTTCATCATATCTCGCCACAGAGATGGATTCTCCTAGAGGATAACGTTATAACACCCTGCTCAGCTCGAATGTTCATCATGTAAGAGATTTCTTTCTTCTGATTATTACTGATTAATTGCACTTATTATAAGAATCAGGACAAATTCTCCATAAAGATGCTAGGTTAGGATTTACTTTGCCTGATCCTCAGATACAAAGTAATTGCTCCCTAATTTTAGAAATTAAGGAGGAAAAAATCACATCCCTAGTGTGGATCTTACTTTGAAATCTCCTTAGGTTCCACTCTCTCCTCAATTCTTTGACATTTAAAGCTAAATAGATTATAAGAACCACCTTACTAGATGAGGGAGAACCTTTCATCTTTAGGAGGCATTCAAGAACATCCACAATCTTACTACCCATATTACATTGCAGGCAGAGGTCCTATATTCTGTTCTAATTGACTTTTGAGAGATCAAAAAGAAGTAAAAGATTGTCCCTAGACTCCACCTCTCGTCTACATAAAATGCAAGTAGTATTAGTAGCTATGTAAGGTATTATATCTAACGTGCTTAATTATCCAAAGTAGCCAACCGCATTATGAAAGAGTAACTAGGAATGAGAGCACCAGCATTACAATTGAGGCCTATTCAACCTTAGAGGTTTTAGGGACCGTCCAATCCCTAAATCTTAAAGAATTAAAGATACCTGGCAGTTGGTTGAGGCATATATAAGAATCCTTGCTTCCAAGATTAGGGATGTAATTAGGATGGAGGTATTGTAGCTCCGGAGGGAAATTACCCCACTATGCCCCTATTAAAATAGAGTTAACCGGAGAATAGACAGGAATAAAGTTCTAACCAACACAAATTTGGGAATTTTGATCAGAGAGCCTCTACTTGTCTAATTATTAAACCAAAAAGAAGTCTTTTCCCTATTATCAATCTTATAAAACACAACTAGTTCCAATATGGCCCTTAGCATAAATAATTGAGTTAGGAACCAAGAAAAAGAGGTTTTAAATTAGAATGACCTATATATTGTTCCCTTTAAGGATATAGGTGTGAGCCATTTGATCCATGATGGTTCCTTCTCCAAAAAAATATTCCATGACTTTTTAATCAACATAACTTTGTGAGTGATACAAATGGAGATTAACCCCAAACCTCCTTCTTCCTTTCTCTTTCAAACTTTAGTCCATTTCACTTTAGGATGGTGTCTCTCAAAATTAAAATTTCCCTAAAAGAATATTCTAAATAATTTCTCCAAGGTCTTGATAACTCCTTTTGCAAGAAATAAGTTAGAGGACTAGTAGAAATGTAAGGAGTTTAACACAGATTTCATAAGTTACAATCTACCCCTAAAGGACAAAGTCTTGTTCACCCACATATTCAATCTTCTTTATATCTTCTCAACCAGAGAATAGCATTTTGAAAGTTGAATCCTTCTAGTTGTCATTGGGAGACCCAAATAGAACAGTGGAGCTGTCCTTTTAGCCATACCTATGATTTGGAAAATTCTCTCCTCCAACTTATTTGCACTATAAGTTAAGATGAAATGACTCTTTTGAAAATTTATCTCCAAGAACCCAACACCTCCTTAAAAGCCAATAGAGTATAAAAAAGAAGTTCCACTAATTTACAGTGAGCCTTAGAGAAGGGTAAAAGGCCATCTGCAAAGCATAAATCAATAAGTTCCACCCTTTTACATTTACTATGGAACTTGAAGTGCTTATTCTTCCCCACATTGTGAAGAAGCATTTAAGTAAGAACCTCAATATAAAGATTAAAAGATATGGGCATAGAGGATCCCCTTGTCTTAGTCCTCTAGCACTCTTAAATAAACCAGTGGGTTCACTATTAATCAAGACTGAGAAGGACGGGGAAGTTATACAAGCTTTAATCCATTTAATAAAAGCTAAAGGGAATCCCAATGTCTCCAAAATTTGTAATATGAAACCCTATTCAACATATTCATTCCGAAAATCAACTTTGATGACACAATTAAGAGAGGAGTTTTTTCTCTGATTTACTTTCATAAGCTCTTGAATAATTGGTACATTATCACCAATCATTCTATCTTGCATAAATGTTGTTTGATTATTAAAGATAAGATTGCTCAACAGTATCTTCAATCTATTAGCTAGAATTTTAAAGATCACCTTGTTTAGGAAATTTGAGCATGCAATAAACCTTAAATCTTCAAAAGATGTAGGATTAGAGCTCCTAGGAATTAAGAAGATATAAGTCTTGTTTAACTCTTTACGAAGAATAGCTGTAGAGAAGAATTCGTTGATAGCTCTCTTCACTGTAGGACTAATATTCCCTTCAAGTCTTTTGAAAGAAGAAGCCATTAGAATCGTCCGAGCTTGGGGATTTATTAAGATTCATCTAAAGGACCACATCTTCTATTTCTTTATCACTAATGGGCTTAATGAGTAAGTCAGAATGCTCCTGCGTAATCCTCTTCTTCATAAATGAGAGTAATAAGGGAGATTGTAATGAATTTAAGTGGCAATAGAATATCCTAAAATGTTCCTCAACTTCAATAAGAAGATCCTTATACTTAGAGATTGTAAAGCCATCAAGAAAGGTTAGTGAATATATTTTATTAGCATTCCTTCTAACCACAATATAATTGAAGAAGAATTTGAAACAACTCCCCCTTGAGCCAATTAACTTTGGCTCTCTATTCCAAGAGGCTAAAATGATCCTTACTAGCAGATAGATAGATTATCATCAGTTATCTCTGCTTATGTAACAAGAGATCATTTATAGGATTCCTTATTAACTCCCCCTGAACGACTGAGAGCTCCTCCTTCTCTTGTTCAACAGTTTGCTAAGTGTTTAAGCTGTTTTTTGTCACTAGGACTTTTAATTCTAATTTAATCACATTAAGTCGTTAGACACAAATATATTGATGGGTGCCACTATTGGTGATACTAAACCCCTTTGCAGAGCCTGCTAAAAGCCTCTATCCTCCACCAAGAAATTGTTAAACCTAAAAGGACCCCTTCTTATAAAATTCTAAAAGAGATTCTCCACTAGGATAAGTAAGTGATCTAAAAATAACATGTTAGGCATCGGTTTCAGAACCCAACCTCTTACAGAAATCATAATCCTAAGCGTGGTTCCTTGTAATCTCTTCTTGCCCTAAGATTATCATGAAACGTGATCTTCATCATTACTCCTTAGTATTTTTTTTAATTTCCAACACTCTTCGGAAATCATGAAACATGTAGGGTTAATTCATTTAACCCTCATAAGCTATTATCGGTTCCACATCGTTCTCATAACATCTCAAGCTACAAAAGGCGAGCCACACAGCGGAATCACAACAATCACAATTGACTACTTCGAAATGGTAGCTCTTAGTCTCTAGTTTATTTAGAACTAAGAACCACCTCAATCGGAGCTCTATAGCTTAAGATATGCTTAAAAACTCAAATTACGCTCATGGCCTAATCATACTCTCCCAACTGACCCCTTACTTTCTATCAATAAAACCTTTTCAATTCAACACCAAAGGATACCAATTTTTGTGGAAAGGTAGGAGAATGTGTTAGAAATCTAACGCCTTAAGAATCACCTTAATCAGAGGTCGGACGAAGGAGTTATGGCCAAACGAATCCAATATGTTCATGACTTTACTCCTATTGAACACGCTTTGGCGCAAACGCCATAACTCTCACTATAGATGTCGTATTGACTTCGTTTTTGGACGGTTAGAAAGTAGACATCAAGGGATACAACTTTTGTGAAGATCAGAAATTTCAATTTTGTCGTTTTCTAGGTCAAAATACACGAACCGTGTGATCCAACACGGTCTGCCCATGTAACCTTCGGGTGTAACAGTGTCCCTGTGCCCAGAAAAACACGGCCTGTGTGAATTCACACGGGCAGGCCGTGTAACCTTCGAGTGACACAAAATTTTCACCCTCTAAGACCCCTCCAAAGGGTTCTAGACCCATCCTAGCATCCCCTTTACTCAAACCTTGCCAAATTCAACTTTTTCTAATCCGATATCACTTCATAAACTCTAAAGGTTCGGGAATTTCGTCCACTACGACATCCTAAATTGCAATGATCATAACTTACAATTCCAATATCGAAAAATTGCATACTTTATAGAGTTGGAAAGCTATAAAGATGATCTACAACTTTCATGAAGGCAACTTTTGCTAATTCTACCTAGATCGATACAGTTTTTCATTGGAAATCAGCATACACAAATTACCCTTATGAAAAACTTAACATTCCAATTTCAATTCCTTTATCAAAACATCATTTATAACAATTCAACCAACAATTGGAATTCATCCAACTCTCAACCTCAATTCATTGACTCCTCATATTCAACAACATCTCATGCTTCACCAAAATCCTATCTTGCTTTTTCCATAATATCTCACATATATATAACAACGATTCATGCTCAAGATTTATCAACTCATCATCCATACACAATTCATATTTCAAATCCATACACAAATCCATATTTCATTTACATCATAAGATAAATGTTTACAAACTTCAATGGCATTCCGAGGAACAATACATCATCAATATCAAAATTCAATATACAAAAGATGCAAAACCCCAATAATTCTCGAAATACATCTGAAGCCTTGTTTTACATAAACTACTCCAAAACAAAGCAAAACATGCAATTTCGGAGTGATGTCCTGAATTTCTTTCACTCGGTCCCTTACTCGACACCTGAAGATGGGACGAAAATGGGGGTGAGTTCGAAAGCTTGTAGGTAACATGCTTTTAACAAATAACAAGAAAAACCGTTCAAAAGTTCAATCTCATATAAAATTCTTATTAAATCATAAAACTCATGTTTCTCAAAATTCTTGGCATGAAATCAAAATCGCAACAACATAATTTATGCATTTTTCAACTTGTTCACAATTCATAAACACATAAGCACATCAGAAATGGTTTGGGTTGATCCAAAAACAGAACGTACTACACATTTTCCCTAAGGGTCCTGTGTAGCCGTGAACAGAACGGACTATCGTAATCCCACAAAATGGTTTTCGTAACCGTGAACTTATAGGAGTCCATAAAGGAACTCCATACCATTAGCGGGTAGGCGGAAGAAGCCATTAGTCAAAGTACACTTGACATACTTAAGGGACCTAACCAAACCCACATAACATGCATTTCATAACTTGTAAACATGTTGCCCAAATGGTAAATTCAAAACATGTCTTTCATGAGCATGAAATTTTTCATATGCACTTCCATCATCTTTTCACAATTAATCAACCAAATTCACATAGCAATTTCTCAAATCATTCAAAGCAATGAATGCAACAATTGTATCAATTTCTCAAATCAATCAAAGGCAATAAAAGCAACATTTATTGAAGTAATTGAAATCATTTTACTTTCTTGATTTTGACAAAAACATCAATGGCTCATTAATCAATTATAAACATGAAACCCACCTTATTTCCTTGCTTATAAACTTGTTCAAAAAGCCTCTACTCCCCTTGCTCCTCTTGCCTCTCTCTTGATTTTCTTCATAATGGAAAAATTCTCAAATCAAAAGGAATTCAAATTAGACAACCCATAACATATAATCACCAAAATTGATCTTAGAAAACTTAAACCCATACATTTCTTAAGCTACATGAACCAAGAATCTTTCAAAAATCCAAAATCTTAAGATCCAACTTACCTTGATCCTTCACCAAATGAGGAGTTTATTGGCTTGAATGGAAGCTCTCTTCCTCCTCTTCCTTTTTCCTTCATGAATAAACTTCAAAATCTATCTTGAAAGCTTAGAAAAAAAAATCAAAACCCTAACTCTTTCTTTCTTCTTTCTCTCCTCTCTCCACCGAACTCTCCCCTTTCTTCTCTCTTTCAATCACATTTTCCCCCCTTCTTACAAAGCAAGACCACCTTTTATTTTCAATTTTGCCATTAATGAGTGAACAATGATCATTTTGCCCTTACATGTAAGCCTTGTAACTTAAAAGCTTAAGTGGTCTTCCCAAAATGCCCTCATGCAATCTTACCA
>JANZXV010367282.1:0-10285 GCA_027576455.1 Erythroxylum roigii
TATTTTCATCTTGTAGAAAGATTATTTTCTTTTCCATTTTTAAATAATACAATTTAGAAGATTATTTTTAAGAGAGATAATTTTAGTTTTCAAAATAATAAAATATACTAATTATTTTCAAATAATTAAGTTACTAATTTTTTGTATATTTATCAATAAACAGTCTCATCATATTTTTAACAAAAGTACTAAAATGAGAGTAATTTTCATTTTAAATAAATATCGTTTATAAAAAATAGAAATATAAGAAACATTTTATACTCTTTAAGATAAAATTTTTAAAGATACCGTTGTCAAAATTTGAGATTTAAGATACTGTTGTTAAAATAATTTTGTTTTAAAATTACTTACATATCAAAAATGTTTTTGTTTTGTCTAAATTAAGAATAACGAAACATATCTTTTTTGTCACATACAAATAAAAAGAAAATCTTAAGCATATCTCGAAAACAAAAAATTAGAATAAGAAAAGCTAAACAAACAATTTTAAATACCAAACTATTATTTTGAATTCAATTTAATTCCAATTAGTTATAATTTAAAATCAAATTAATGAACTTCAAATTTTTAAATTAAATTAGATTTAAAATTTAAAAAAAATTTAAATTTGAGTTTTTCCTAATTTATTATCAATCACATCCCATCTTTGGCAAACAATAAGTCTTGTTTGGCAAATAGCAACAAAAAGAATCGGACGAAAAATAGGAATAAAAAGTCAGAATAAAGTGATAATAAAATTATTGATTATGTGTTTTCGATATGTCAGGACTAAGAATGAAATTATAAAAGTTAATAATTACACCCACTGATATAAAAATCTATTAGAATGACCAATTTGACCTAATTAAATACAAATTTAATTGATTTTTTTATTCGATTTTTACTTTTGATGTTGCTAATAAAAATCAACCCATTAAATAAACAATCTACTAGTTTTTGAACCGTGAAGAATCACCTTACTAAAAAGAATGAGAACAAGAGTTGTTTTTGTGATAAGACAAGCCAATTTATTTGGGGATTTGAAATTTTGAATATTATAGGATTTCATGGAAATGCAAATGAAAAACTTAGATAAAATAAAGATAGAAAAAATAAAAGCCAAAATATAGAAAATAAGGAAGAATAAAAGCATCTACTTTGATTTATTACGAAAGAGAAAGAAAAAATAAGGAGAAAAAGAGAACCGATTCACTTACACGTCACTAAAAGCATCAAATTCTTCTCCTCTTCTTCTACCTTTCTTAATAATAACCCCAAATTCAAAATAAACTTTTAATCATACAATGAAGCATCTATGTACGGTAAAAGACAAAAAGAAAAAATGGAGAGAGAAAAAGAACCACCTATTCAGACATCACCAAAAGCATTTGGATTGGGAGGAATCATACAATAAAGCAAAGCAAATGGCAGAAAGTGATAAGTATGCATCACCTTATGTGTGCACAACTCAAAAAAACAGAGAGCAATATAACATTAGCGTAATCAAGACAAAAGGTGAGATCTTAGTCTAACTCTGTGCATTCGAGAGCAGGCAAACTTCGATCCGTATCCTTGCCGTCATGCATTGGCGTCCAAACTTCGATCCGTATGCTACTTCTATTGACAAAGCCACAGTCTGGGTTCGCATCCCTCATCTACCCGTTGAATATTACGATAAAATTATTCTAACTCGGATTGGAAATAAATTGGGCAAAACGATGCGAGTGGATGAGAGCACAGCTGCCAGCTCTCGCGCGAAGTTTACGTGGATCAGTGTGGAGATCGATTTGAGTAAACCATTACTTGCGAAGTTTCGCCTGAGGCGCCGCATTTGGAAAGTGGAATATGAAGGTCTACATCTGGTGTGTTTTGGATGTGGCACTTATGGCCACCGACGTGAACTTTGTCCGCACGCCACCCTTATTGTCGTAGAACCAGGTGATGGTGTGGCTCAGGCCTCGGAGCCCATGGTGATGCAGCCGCCACTTGAGTGTCCCCCTCCCCGGCCGGAGCTGGAGGAGAATTATGGCTCTTGGATGCTGGTCTAGAGGGCGCGGCGCGGCAGTCCCCGTGCTTCTGACAAGCGAGGTAATCCCACAGCTCGAGGTGGGGCAGCTCATGATGGGACTGTATCAGGAGGGCCTGGGGCCAAAAGTGGACTTCCAGTTGAAGGTGTGCCACCCCAGGAATCTCGCTTTCAGTTGTTGGAGACCCAGTGTCCCACGCAAGCTCCCAGCTCTGAGGTTGGCGTCATTTTGTCTCACGAACAGGGATTGTTGCCACACCTTTCTCCCCAAGCCATTAAAACCAAGCCGGGGAGCAGCCGACAACCTCTGTCCCCTAGTCGAGGGGCCAGTGCGGGCCCACTTGTCTTATCCACTAAGCCTCGCATGGGGTCTCCCACCCGTCCACCCGTTCTTCAGTCTCAGGGCCCAGCCCGGATTCCAGTCACCCCTTCTGGGCCGCCCGTTCAGCCTGACTTGCCCACGGTGTCCCGTCCATGCATGCAACCCATGCAGATTTCTGCTTCCCCTCCGCAGACCTCGGCTGTTTCTATCTCTGCGTCAGACGATGTGCTTGCGGTTTCATGTCACCCTTCTGCCCCTCCTGCTGTGATAGGGGCTGCCGGTGTGTCTAGTACTCGTTCTGCTTGCGCTGGGGGGACGGAGAGTGGGGTTGTCCCTGAAACCCAAATGGATCTGGACGTGGGTCCGATGTTACCGGTGGAGGCTGGTCCGACGGAGGCTGGCCCCTGTGCCTCTCACGCTTCTTAGCGTGGTCTTTTTGTACCCCTTTTGTTATTATGATTAGTTTTCTATATTGGAATTGTCGTGGTGCAGCCACGTTGGAGTTTCAGGAAGTTTTGAAAGATTTAGTGCGTATCCATCAAGTCGATGCGGTGGTCCTCACTGAACCCAAGATCAATGGGTCGCATGCTAATCGGGTCTCTCGTAAGTTGGGTTTCTCTAATGTTTTTAGGGTGGACGCGCAGGGATTTTCCGGTGGGTTATGGTTTTTATGGAAGGACACTTCTGATTCCATCACCGTGGTTGAGAGTGGTCGAGGCTTTATCCATCTTCGGATTTCCCGGACTAATGGTCAGATCTGTTTTTGTACTTTTGTCTATGTTCATCCTACACCCACTTTCAAGGCTGAGTTGTTCCAGAGGCTGGTAGCTATGGCTGCGTCCATTTCTCGTCCTTGGTTGCTGACTGGAGATTTTAATGAAATGTTGGACCCTGTGGAGAAAGTAGGGGGTGCGCCATTTGATTTCCGCCGGTGTGTCAGGTTTCAACAGTGGGTTGATGCTTGACAGTTGGTGGATCTTGGTTTTTGTGGTCCGAAGTTCACCTGGCGGGGGCAGGATCACTGTACGTATGGTCGAGTATTTGAACGATTGGATAGAGCTTTTGGTAACTTAGATTGGTGCGCTGCTTACCCATCGACCACTGTTCGGCATCTTCCTCGAGTTAGGTCGGATCATCATCCTTTGCTTGTCCGTGTTGTCCCCCCTCCTTGTCGGTCTGCTGGTGCGCGTCCCTTTCGGTTTGAACTCGCATGGACAACGCACCCTGATTTCCCGCGATTATTGCTGGCCCATTGGGACAATTCGGAAGCTCTCCCGCACATGTTATTACGTTGGCAAGATTGCCTGCAGGAATGGAACCGTGTCGTGTTTGGCAACATCTTCCGACGAAAGAAACGGACCCTCTCTAGACTTGGTGGTGTACAACTTGCTATCATGTTACATCCTAACAGATTTTTACACGCTCTGGAACGGCAGCTTCAAGCTGAATACCGGCTTATTTCTCGCCAGGAAACCCTCCATTGGTTCCAAAAATCAAGAATGGATTGGCTTTGCATGGGGGATCGCAATACCCGATTTTTTCATGCCACTACCGAGGTTCGCCGACGGCGGAATCGTATTGAGGCTTTGCGGGACGAGTCGGGGCAATGGGTGTTTGAGGCTACTGCGGTTCAGTTCCAATTCTTGAATTATTTTAAGGAATTATATTCGGAGGAGGATGTGCTACGTCCACTGTTCATTCTTCGAGACGGCTTCCCACCAATCCCACAGCAGTGCTGGCAGGTGATGAGTCAGCCGGTGACTGACCACGATGTCACCAGTGCAATTTTTCAGATCGGTGCGCATAAAGCGCCTGGACCGGATGGGTTCCATGCCCATTTCTTCCAGTCCTAGTGGTCGCTAGTACAACCCAGTGTCACTATGTTGGTGCACCGTATTTTTGCTAACCCCCAGCTCCTCCAAAGCATTAATGGGACGTTTGTTACCTTAATTCCGAAAGTCGCTCATCTGGAACAGGTCTCTCATTTTCGGCCTATTGGGTTGTGCAATGCCAGTTATAAGATTGTTTCGAAAATCATTGTTCAACGCCTCAAGGCAGTCCTTCCCACTCTTGTCGGCCCTTATCAGAGTAGTTTTGTCCCCGGGAGGCAAAATTTTGATAATATTGTTGTGACATAAGAGATCATTCACTCTTTCCGTCGGCTCCGCGGTCAGAAGGGATTTATGGCTATTAAGGTAGTTTTGGAGAAGGCGTATGATCGCCTGAGTTGGTCTTTTCTCCAGGACACTTTATGTGTTACGGGTGTCCCTGATGCGATGGTGCAGTTAATTATGCACTGTGTTACTACAGTCCAAATGCAGATCCTGTGGAATGGTCGGCCCTCTCCCACTTTTCAGCCTTGTAGGGGACTCCGACAGGGGTATCCCCTGTTCCCGTATTTATTTGTGTTGTGTCTGGAACGATTGTCTCATCTCATTGAGGCCCGCGTGGGCGCAGGACTCTAGAAGCCGTTTAGGATTGGCCGGTAGGGACCGCTCATTTTCCATCTTTTATTCGCTGACGATATGATCCTGTTCTCTGAAGCTTCTGAGACACAGATGCGTATCATTCTGGATTGTGTGGATCTATTCTGTCAAGCCTCCGAACAGTGTATTAATCCCCATAAGACCACCGTTTATTTTTCTCCCAATGTCAGGTCCACGGTCGGTGACGAGATAGTTCGTATTGCTGGTTTTACTCGGTCTTTGGATCTCGATAAGTATTTGGGTGTGCCTCTTCTCCACCGCCGAGTGACTAAATCCACGTATGCACATATACTTCAATCAGTGCAATCTCGCTTATCAGGGTGGCAAGCGGATGGGTTATCTATGGCTGGGAGTGTGACATTATGTCAATCCGTGTTGGGGGCTCTCCCTCTATACACGATGCACACTGCTAAACTCCCGAAGGGGCTTCTCAACCAACTAGAGAGCTGTAGCAACCGGTTTCTTTTGGGGAATATGTCGGAGAAAAATCGTATGCATCTTATTTCCTGGAATCAGGTGTGTAGCCCGAAACAATCGGGGGGTCTTGGCCTGAAGAATTTGGGGGCTATGAATCAGGCGTTTCATATGAAGCTCGGCTGGTCCCTTCTCACGGATCCTCACAAACTTAGTAATCGGGTGCTCTGCGCTAAGTATAAGCAGGACGGGAATCTCCTCCATGGGCTGACTACAAGGCCTGATGCCTCTCCCTTGTGGCGTAGTGTTTGTGTTGTGTTCCCCGTGGTCCAGGCTGGCATTACCTGGTCGGTGGGAAATGGGCAACAGATTCTTTTTTGGTCTGATCGATGGGTGCCAGGGGTGTCTGGCAATCTTCTTTCCTATGCTTCCCTGTCGATCCCTGAGGACCAATTAGCAAGGCATGTCTGCAATTATGTTGATTCTAGGGGGACTTGGGCGTGGGCGATGTTCCGGGACTTTTTACCTCAGATGTTACTTCTTCGCATCACTGCTGTCCTTCCACCCCAACCCTCGCAGCCGAATGACCATCTGTCCTGGGCTCCAGTAGCCGGGGGACAGTTCACTACCTGGTCGGCTTACGGGCTCCTTCGCCAGCATATGTGGGCGCAACGGAGTCACTTATGGCACCTCATCTGGTCGTGGGTTGGTCCGAAACGAATTCAAATGCATCTGTGGTTGGTGGCCCATAATCGTCTGATGACTAATGGTCGGCGATTTCAGTTATCTTTGACAGACTCTCCTTCCTGCTCGGAGTGTCCGATGCATGAGGAATCAGTTGTGCATGTGTTCAGGGATTGTTGGCGCGCGCGCTCGGTGTGGAATAGCCTTCTCGGAGGTCGGACTAGGCCAGACTTCTTTTGTCAGGATTTTAATACCTGGTTGGCCCGGAATTTAGATTCGAGAAACGGGTTTCATACTGCATCCGCTTGGCCATTGGTTTTTGGTATTGTTTTGTGGAAATTATGGGCTTGGCGCAATGAACGTTGTTTCCACCCTTCTTCGCATCCAGTTCATCATATTGGGGAAATTCACTCCTTTGTCCAAGACACCATTTTGGCGCAACAATTACAACGCGATGTTTTGCCCCACTATGTCAAGCAGTGTCGGGTGGTTGATGTTGGTTGGTGACACCCATGTGAGGGTTGGGTTAGTTTGTGTACTGATGGCTCCTCGAAGGGGAATCTTGGTAAGGCGACAGTGGGTGGATGGATTCGGGATGTAGGAGGTCGTTGGTTAGTTGGGTTTGGCGCAAATTTAGGTTTATGTTCGTCCTGGCAAGCTGAGTTATGGGCAGTTTATCATGGTTTGACACTGGCGTGGTTGCATGGGTATTCCCAGGTGGAGTTGAGTGTCGATTCAACCCTGGTGGTTGATGGTCTCGTTCGAGACCAACCTACAGGGTTGCCCCCTCTGGTGTTGGCCATTAAAGAGTTGTTGTCCCGGCAATGGGTCGTTCGCGTTTGTCATATTTTACGGGAGGGAAATCGTTGTGCTGATTGGTTGGCCCATTATAGCTACCGGTTATCTGTTGGGGTGCATTGGTTTCCTGATGTTGTCGAGGGTCTTTCCTCTTTTCTGTTTGCGGACGCTGTTGGGGTTACGTTTCCCCATGTTGCTATTCTTTAATTTCTTTTGTTAGGTGTAAACCCCGCTTTTTATCAAAAAAAAAGGTGAAAATAGAAAAAAGAAGGCAGAAAGATAAATGACGACGTTACGTTTAGTTATTTGGTCTTTTGATTTGATTGCTATTTTAATGAACCTTTATTTTTTTTCCTCTTCTTAATGTTTTGTTATGAAAATTTTTAAAACTTATTTTTTCAATATTTTAAAAACTAAACTAGAAAGTTTAAGAAGTTCAATTATTATTATACTATTTGGTTCAGTCAGATTCTGAAGGAGCTGGACGTTGCTATTCGGATCCATGATTCTGTATGACTTTGGCTGCTGAATATCTGCAAAACAAATAAAGGCACGCCGGAGGTTGGTTCCCGGAAAGCCCCTCCGACACTCAAGTTAGTCTTTTTGAGAGGACTTTGGTTGCTAATAATTGAGAAAAAACTAGGGTTGTAATGTCGTACCTGTATCATGGCCAGATAGTACCTTATATATGGGATAATTGCTAGGTTTAGGTCTTTACGTAAGTTTTGGTGTTTGCATGGGAGATGATCACCTACAACTGGGTCGTCGATATCTGGGCCTGGAATTGGGCCTTGTATGGCCGACCCAACCATAAGCCCCTACCCCTCGACTCTGATCAAAGAGAAGGGTCGAAGGAGTACATCAAGATTGTGCGGCTCGTCTGTGTGACAACTCGCTATAAGGTCGATCGATCGGAGATCAATGCCCTTTGTGTAACAGCTTCCACTAAGACATAAAATCGGTCGGGTGACTCACGCTAGGACTGGGCGATCGAACGGCTCGCGCTATACCGGGGCGATCGATCGGATATCTGCGTTTAGTCGCGACATTAGGTCTAATTATTACTTGACGATACGTATCTTCTGGGCGCCGTATAAAATTTGAAACGATGCGTCTTTCTAACTGTCGCGCCGCTGTCATGCGCTGTCATGCGTATCCTTTCGACTATCACGCCGCTTCGGATTTCTAACAGCCCTAGTTCACCTTAGCTCAGATCTTGCCACGTGTTCATCCTCAGCTCGGATATCGCCACGCGTCCGGTGTCGATTAGTACTCCCGTTCAGTGGATGCTATAAGTTTGGGAATCGACAGCCTTCCCATCTTTCGTTCTGCATATTTGTTTTTCCTGCTTCTATTCTCTGTGTTCTCATCTCTTTGTTTGCAATCATCGGAGTTTTCTTTCCGCCGCCGTTCAAATCCCAAACCCCAATCACTAATCTTAGGTACGTTTTCCTTCCTCTCCTGATCCTATAACTTTTCATTTTTTCATAACCATGTCGTCAACCAGTCCCAAAGGTGAGGTTAGTTCTAGGGGCGAAGCCGCCGAAAGTGCCTCGTCAATAGTCAGGCCGCTTGAAATTACGGCGGAAGGGATGGAAGTGCCGGAGGTGAGGGGGGTTGAGCAAGTCACGATGAATGACCGAAAGGATGGACTGGTTGTTGACGCACCGCCGCGCGACCCATCGACGATGACTGAGAGGGAATTGAGCCGGTTAGTCATCAAGAATAACATCCCTATGTCATGGGGACCCAGGCTAGCCTTCGAGAGGGAATGGATCCATAGCAATCTGGGAGGCTACTTCGCTGTTTCGGACAGCTTTTTCTCGGTCGGCGGTATTCAGCTTCCATACGCCCCGATCATCGATGAAATGTGCAGCACCTACCAGTTGAGGCCGAGCCAAATTTCTCCGAACGGCTGGAGATTTATTAACGGCCTGGCCTTGTTGTGCCATCAATTCGGGTGTCTCCCGTTGGTCGAAATCCTGCGCCACTTTTTAAGAATGAACCAGAGTTCAAGTGTCGGGGCTGGGGTCCCTCATCTTCAATATAGGCATGCACGCTATCGCCCGGCTGGGACAGTCTCAAAAGTTCAATCTTGGAAGACGGAGTACTTTTTTATGAGGCCCCTAGAATCTGCCATTGAATCCAGGCTGTGGAGATACCCCCTAGCCGAACGATGGAATGACCTCTCAAGTCTGGTCCTTAGTAGAGAGGAATGGGAGGTGGTCGACCGCATTAAGGCGCTCGGTCGATACGAATTCGATCGCCTCATTCAGGGATATCGCGGGGAGACCTCGGCCTGTTCGCTTAACATCGACCTCCCACCCCGAATTAACGGGCTAGGAGAAGAAACTTCTCCCTCTGGTTGACTCCTCGTGGTTGAACTATTTGTTGAACTTGATAAGTGTTGGTTTCAGTTTCTAACCTGTTTCTTATATTTGCGCAGCCATAGCAAGGATTGAAGATTTCGGCGGGTGTTCCAGCTTCACTAGAGGCCGGCGCAAAGCTGCTAAGCCCTCAAAGACAAAGGAGCAAGGCAAGAAGAGGGAGGCCAGCACGGATGTCGCTCAGCCTACTGTTCCCGAGCAGGGTGTTGCTCTACCCACTATTCTCGAGCCGTCCGCAACGCCCGTTCTAGAGGCCGTCCCCGAACAGCCAGCGATGATGACCCGGTCGACGGGTGAGGGTCTAGTGGCCATAGAGGAGGAAGGAGAAAAGGAGGGGGGAAGAAGAGGAGGAGCCGCCTCTTAAGAGGAAGAGAACCGTTCGTGTTATCGACCAACCACCCTGCCCTTCAGATAAAGGCAAGGGGAAGGAAAAGGAGAGGGAGAAAGGCGTGAGGAAAGAGCGCGTGACCAGCGCTGGGAAGTGGGTATCCACTATCCGTCTGGATGAGACTACGTCGATTGCGAACTTTGATGTGGCTCTTCATATTGTTGAGAAGGTCGTCCCCTCTACGGCCGAGAAACTTATAGATTCGTTGGATAATGAAGAGCTGTCGACCCGTCTCGTCCGTAGCTGTGTGAGGGATTTGGTGTACGCCTTTACGATGCGTAACCGTGTCGAGCAGCTGGGCTCGACTTCCCTAACGCTGGATCAGGAGGTGACGGATCTTCGCAAGCAGGTCCGTGTTTTGAAGGCTGAACTTTCAGATGCCAAGGAAGAGAAGGACGTCTTACGGGCTCAACTCTCTTCCTTGGAGGAGGAGAAGAAATTTTAGGAAGAGGACAGAGGTGTTTTGAAGGCTCAACTCGCTTCGGGGGAGGAGGAGAGGAGTCGGGTGTCTGCGGCGAGGGACGAGCTGGAGGAAAAGTGTCGGGCGCTGCAACTCGATAATGAGGGTCTGAGGAGTGAGGCGCTCACTGCCAAGTCTAGGGTAAAACAGGCACAAGAGCTCCGATCCAAATTCCTTCAGGATTGGGAAGAGGCGGTGGATGGCAAGATAAGGGCTGAGAAGGAGCTAAGGGAGTTGCGAAGCTCTATAAAGGGGGACAGAATCGCTGCGATCAAGCGATGGAAATAGCGGTATTTAGAGGGGGAGTGCCATGAGTATGCTTGCGACTTGGCTCTTTCCAT
>JANZXV010367299.1:0-10284 GCA_027576455.1 Erythroxylum roigii
CCATCACCCTATTGTAGAAGTGGTTCCTCTATCATTAACGCTGGCTTTTGGTATCCCGAACCTAGAAAGAATGTTAGCCTTAACAAAATCTGCAACAACCTTTGCATCTTAGTTTTGGTGCTTTGATTTCCACCTATTTAGAAACATAATCAACTGCAAGCAATATATAAGTAAAACCAAAAGACAGAGAGAAAGGTCCCATAAAATCGATGCCCCTAACGTCAAAAATTTCACATAAAAGCAAAGGAATTTATGGCAATTGATCCTTATGGGACAGGTTACCTGACCGTTGACATCTATAACAGGATTTGCAGAAGGTATATGCATCTTTGAACAATATTGTCCAGTAGAAGTCACTCTCCAGAACTTTACGAGTTGTCCTTTTCACTTTAAAATTTCCTCCGCACGCGTACGAATGGCAGAAGGCTAAGATTGATGATGTTTGATTTTTTGGTACATACCTACTGATAACTTAATTTGCGTAGTGCCTCCAAAGATACGGGTCATCTGATATGCAATATTTTGCTTTACTCCGTAGCTTATCCTTCCAAGTCTATGACAAATCAACAGGTAATTCATTGGTAAATTAAAAATTGGAAATGTTTGCATACCATGGTAGTGTCGCATTGGCAAAGAATAATTGTTCATCTAGAAAGGTTTCTTACAGAGGAATATCTTCTTCTTCCTTTATCAAAGGGTTGAGATGGTCTGCCACTATGTTTTCTGCCCCTTCTTACCTCTGACCTACAAGTCAAATTCTTAAAGGAGGAGAATCCATCTGATCAGCCTCGGTTTTGTTTCCTTCTTTGTGAGTAAGTATCGTAAAGCTGTATGGTCAGAATAAACAATCACTTTAACACCAAGCATATACGATCAAAAATTTTCTAATACAAAAACCACAGATAAGAGTTCTTTTTTAGTAGTTGAATAATTCAATTGAGCTGGGTTTAGAGTCTTGGAAGCATAGTAGATGGAATGCAAAGCTTTTCCCACTCTTTGTCCTAGAACTACCCCAATTGCATAATTGCTTGCAACGTACATGATCTCAAAGGAGAGGTTCCAATCTGGAGGTTGAATCACTAGTGGGGATGTCAGAAGTTCCTTAAGTTTGATAAATGCTTCCTTGCACTTCTCGTCGAACTCAAAGGAGACATCTTGTTATAGAAGCTTACATATTAGTGTAGCTATCTTTGAAAAGTCCTTAATGAACCTTCGATGAAAACCTGCATGCCTAAGAAAAGAGCGCACTTCCTTTACAGTAGAGGGGTAAGGTAAAAAAGAAATTAGATCAACTTTAGACTTGTCTACTTCAATACCCCTATCAGATATCACATGGCCTAAAACTATACTTTGATCCACCATAAAATGACAATTTTCCCAATTCAACACAAGGCTAGTTTCTATTCATCGTTCTAAGATAATGGCAAGATTCTCAAGATATTCATCAAAAGAAGATTCATATATACTAAAATAATCCATGAAAACCTCAATAATCGTCTCAACATATTTGGAAAAAATGCTTACCATATACCTTTGGAATGTGGTGGGAGCATTACATAATCTGAATGGCATCCTTTGGTAAGCGAACGTACCGAATAGGCATGTAAATATGGTCTTCTCCTGATCTTTCGGTGCGATCGGGATCTGAAGATAACCTGAAAAGCCATCTAGAAAGCAATAATAATCATTTCCAGCCAATCTCTCAAGCATCTTATCAATAAAGGGAAGGATAAAGTGATCTTTATGATTGGAAGAATTTAACTTTCGATAATTCAATACATACTTACCATCTGATTTGCACTCGGGTAGGAACCAACTCACCTTCCTAGTTTGTCACAATGGTGATTCCAGATTTCTTGGGAACCACCTGGACGGAACTTATCCATTTACTATCAGAGATCAGGTAAATTACCCCAGCATCGAGAAGCTTCAACACCTCCTTCTTCATAACTTCCATCATTAGAGGATTCAACCTAGGCTGAGCTTGCCTTGTTGATTTTACGTCCTCCTCCAACAAAATGCGGTGCATAAAAATTGATGGGCTTATCCTTTGAATATTCGCAACAGTCCACCTGATGGCCTTCTTATGTTCTCACAATAGTCGAATTAACCTTTCCTCTTGATTTGAAGTTAACTATGCTGAAACGATAACTGGGAGAGTCTGCTTATCTCCCAAATAGGCATACTTCAGGCGTGTAGGGAGTGGCTTCAATTCCAATTCTGTTGCCTGCACGTCAGGAGGTAACAACTTCCGGTGAGATTCTGATAGTTTTACAAAAGCCAAATCATACATTTTTGGAGAGTTTTCTAATGATTCCAAAGTGATTGTCATTTCCATAAGCTCTTCTCCCATCTCAACATCAATGATGGCTTCTATTTGTACATGCTCCTTCAAAACTGTTTCCAAATGATCCTTGCAACTAAATTTAAACATTTCTTATACCAAAGGATCAATCACATTAACAGAAAAAACACAATGATCATTAGGAGGATGTTTCATGGCATTAAAAATATTGAAATGAATCACTTCCCCATCAAATTCCATTGTGAGGGTGGTCTTACGAACATCTATCTTAGTTTGACTCGTATTAAGAAACGGTCTCCCCAACGAGATAGGTATCGAATTACATGAAGTGTTATCATTCATATCCATAATATAGATATCTGTTGGAAATACTAACTTATTTACCTACATTAAAACATCCTCAACCACACCATCAGGATAAGTATTAGTGCAGTTAGCCAGTTGTATGATGACACTCGTTTCTTTCAATGGACTTGAATTTTAATTTGATTAATAATCAGTTTTCTAAATTCAAAGAAGCATAAATAAAACAAGGCATCAAATTAATAGCAACACCCAAATCTAACATAGATTTATTAATCACAGTGTTCCGAATTTTGCAAGGAATGGTAAACATACCTAGATCTCGGCATTTTGGAGACATCTTCTTTCTAAATATTGCAGACTTGTTCTCAGCTATGATTACTTTTTCATCACCTCGCAACTTCCTTTTGTATGTACACAACTCTTTAAGAAATTTGGCATACCTTGGTACTTACTTAATTGCCTCGAGTAAAGGTATGTTGACTTCCACTTTTTGGAAAGTTTCCAATATCTCTTTTTCCTTCTCTTCCTTGTTCAGTTTTGTCAATATGCTCAGAAAAGGTGGAGGATCAGTCTTAATAATATTGGGGCTTTTGAAATTTACCTTTGTACTCAATGATAGATTTTCTTCCTTCCCTAATTCCTTCTCAATCTCTTCCTTGGTAGCTATCCTTAGTGGAGTTCTCTTAAGACCCTCAATGTCCTTTATGCTTCTTAGGGTTATAACGCTGACATTGTTCGGGTTCACCTTAGGTTAGGATGGCAGCTTTCCTTCAATTTGCGATTCGTTACCGTTTATCGTTACTACCATCTTACCCATTTGGTTTTTCAAATTTTGTATGCTCAATTTTGTTTCCTGTTTAGATTGTTATACTCCCTGCTGGGATTGTTGTTCTCCCTACTGAAACTGTTACAGCTACTGATATAGACTCTGTTGAAATCGGAGATTGTTAGTTGTAAATTTTTTAATAAACTCATCAAGAGATGTACCTGAACTAGTCGAGGAAGCTCCTTATATTCCTTACGGTCTTGGTTGGAATCCTTGTCGTCCTTGTGACTGATTTTGGAAGTAATTATATTGTTTGTTCCCTCCATAACTCAAGTTAGGGTGATCCCTCTAACCTGGGTTATACGTTTACGAGTACAGGTTGTATTGGTTCGTTAAGTTCCCTCCTGCAACATTCACGTACTCCATATTTCCTTCTTGTAACATCAGGCACTCATCAGTTAGATGACTTGTGTTTGAACTATCCCACACACTTTCATTTGTGCCTGTCCAACTGTAATATGCTTTATAAAGGATGTCAATTCATCTAAAAGATGTTCAATGGATGAATTACTTACCTCGTTTACTCATCGAACATCATTGTGAGTGCCAAATTGTTGTGTGTTTGCGACCATTCGCTCAAGCAAGAACCTGGCGTCAATGGGAGTCTTCTTACAAAGTTCCCCACCACTCGTTGCATCAACCAAACTTCTCTCCTTTGGTAGCAATCCTTCATAAAAATATTGGATGAGAAGTTGCTCCGGTACGTTGTGGTGTAAAAAACTGGCACATAACTTCTTAAACCACTCCTAAAACTCATAAAGAGATTTCCATTATGTTGCTTAATACCACTTATCTTCTTTCGAATACTTGCTATCTTTGAGGCTGGAAAATATTTCTCCAAGAATAGCCTCTTCATCTCTAGCCATGTGTTTACGCTTCCAGCTGGTAAGTCAAATAGTCAATCTTTCACTGCATCCTTCAGTGAGAATGGGAAAGCTCTCAATATGATCTGCTCGTCGGTTACCTGGGAGGCTTCATGCTTAGACAAACCACGTCGAGCTCCTTAAGATGTTTATGTGAATCCTGACCTGCAAGACCATGAAAGTTGGGTAATAAATGAATTAATCCATATTTTAACTTAAAGGTAACAAGTTCATCAAAATTTGGAAATGTTATACATCATGGTATTTGAGTTAAATTGGGTGCAGCCAACTCCTCAATGTCCTCAATTTACCATTGTCTCTTCAGATTCCAATTCTGATTCTTCTACCAAAGTTGACCTTGCTTCCCTACGCAATCTTTGTAATGTTCTCTTGATTTCCGGATCAAGTTGCTCAATTTCTCTACTAGGAGATCTCATAACTACCATACATCAAAGCTCACAAAATTTTAAACTTAACAAATAACAAAAAGAAACAGATATATTCACAAAACACTAACTAAAATCAAATATAAAAATTAAACTACCACACTCCCCAGCAACGATAACCAAATTTGACAGCGTGTCGAGTGCACTGCAAAATTTACTTGACTTTACACACTAAAATTTGTAGTTATGGTAAGTCGGTATCGAATCCATAGGGAATGTTCGATTAATCTCTGTAATTGAATTAATTGATGCAAGAACAATATAAAAGGGGGCTTTTGTGGAATTGAAACAAGCAATTGAAAATGACAAATTAAAACAAGCAATTGAAAATGATTAAAGTGTCGAATATGAGTAAGGTCCAGTTCTAGGGTCAATCTCGGCCTAAACACGATCGAGCATATTCCATCATCCTAACGTCTTTACACCTCTCTTCAAAATATTGATATGATATTAATATAACATTACATTAATCTTGGTTTTCCCTTAGGTTGTGTTTAATTAAGTTACGATCGTTAATTAAACCTAACTATTGAATAACCTAGGATAATATCTCTAGATTTAATTTGGCAGCAACATTACGAAGTGAAAAATGATCAATATAGGTAGTAACCTCACACGTTCGGGTTATCTAACCTAAGTTATGTTGTTTCTAAAGATTCACGATCATTATACGCTACTAGCAGACATCAAATGTAACAATTATGGATTACATTCAACATTATAACAATAGGTTCGAAATAGAACTATCAAAATAATGTATTAAGATCATCTATCCAAAACCAAACTCAATCAACACAAACAACACAACAATCCAAAAAGAGATTACAACATTAAAAGAATGAAATAGCTTAACCGTGACTTGGATTTGATATCCCCATTGAACCAACATCGAGAATTTAGCCTTCCATCTCCATCTTCCAGCTCTTATCATCGGCCATCCTCTCCATCGCCACTATTGGTGTTAAAGAAGGAAGAAAAATCGAAGAGAAAATGAGAGAAAACTGTTGGCTAAGTTATGTCGCGAATATTCCCTTTTATGTTGTCACCCCCTTTCATTATGTAGTAGTATTTTAGGTTTAAACAAAGTGTCATTTAACAAGCAAATGACACCTGGCCTTCTCACACCTGTGAATGGCCTCTCATAGGCGTGACTTAATAAATCACATTCGTGACTTGTTTCTTACGGCCGTGAGAAGCATGATGGCTCAGTGAAAAAAAAAGGCAAATGCCTGGCAACGTAAGAAGTATGGGAGAAGGCAACTGGTATCACCGAAGCATGCATGGGAGCTGTCATGTGGAAGCATGGAAGCTGTCTGGAAGCATAAGAAGATGCATGGAAGGGCTGTCAAGAAGCATGCATGGACGTTGGTGTGAGAAGAACCGTGAGAGCAACTATGACCTTGCATCATCTTTAATCTTGGGATTATGGAATCACCACCTTATATGGACGTGAGGAATAACTCACGCCTATGCATCTTGTTGCACAGCCATGACATACACACTCACGGTTGTGTAACTTTACCAACATGGTCATGAGATCTATTAATGGTCCATTCTTCATTTCTTTTCATTTTATTGTCTTCTTGTTGCTCTAATCTTTTTCTTCTTTGTATTTCCAACATATTTCTCATATTTCATGGCATTTAATTGTCTTCTCTTGCTTTCAATCCTCTTCTTCTTCATCCTCCATGAATCAATATAATATGGAAATTGAGAAGATGGCTTCAATTGACATGCTTTCGAGTCACTTTAGCTTCCTTCGCTTTCGAAATGTACCTAAGATCAAATATGAACTAAAGTGTGTATCCTAAGCATTTCTAAGGCATTAATCCCGAAGCATAGTATATCAAATGAAAACAATTAAACACATATCAATAGGCTAACCAAATCCCTTAGTTGATTAATTAAACCATGAAGATGTTTTCATGAAATTAGGAAATTTTTTAACCAAGCCTCTCGATTGTGATGTCCTAGTGTGATAACTTTAGTTTGGGTTTAAGATAAACACAAGCCTTAAAATAGATAACTAGAACCTCATCAAAAGACTTTTTTCGTATGCTTATTAAGGCTTTTACCTCTCTTCTACTTTCTAGTCTGAGGTTTGAGACCACCTCTTATATGCGGTATCTTATTTTAGAAGATAGCTTCGACAACTTATATCTTCATTTTCCATTAAAAAATGCTAAGATATAAATGATAGAGTAAGAAAGAAAACAGAAATCACGAATTTAAAGTTCTAAGTGTCAAAAAGGAGATTCAATATAAAATTCAACATTAGTAAAAGGAATTAGGTTGATATCGATCAGTTTATACACTGAAACCGGCTTTGAGGAAAATTAGTGTGATTAACATGGAGATCACTCCAACTGAGGTTCCTAATGTATGTGTTTGATTAAATATTTTATTGAATTTTGTATTACATGTTTAATCAATGTTTATATATTTTTGTTTTTTGAGATTTTTGGAGGACTATAGTGTTGTTCCCTAGATGGCACAAAAGGGGAGGGAGGGGTAAATTATTAGTTCATTTTTTGCCTATTTGTGAACTAATAAATGAATTGCCTTTTTTAATAAATGACTATGGCAAATTTATAAATGACAATTATAAAGAGATCACAATAATGAACAAAAGAAAGTAGAGAAAGAGAGACAAAATAGATTTATAGTAGTTCGACTAAATAGCCTTTGGCCTACCTCCACTCCCTAAGTTCCACTTAGGAATTCACTATCTTTTTCCCTCAATGGATGAAGAACGACTCTCCATTCACTATCCTTTTTGTCATAGGTGAAGAGGAATTCTTACAATCATGTTGCTTTATCACGGACTAATAATAAACCTTCATATAAATTGTCTTGTTCAAGGTAAAGAGTATTCCTCGCAAAGTGTATCCCAGTCAATTTCCCCAATTACAACAACTTAAAAACTCGTTTTATTCAAAACAATGAACAATTGTTTAATATGTGTTATATAATGCACATATGCACACTTTAGCCTCTTAAAACTCTTGTAAACTTTTTATTATGCCTAGCAAACTTCCCATAACTCATATATGATTTTATTGAATATTTTAAAGCTTGATTTTTGCTTATTTTTGGTTCTTCACTTGAATTACATTTATGCTCCACTTTGCTCATTTTCTCTAACCACTCATTGTTCAATTTATTCAATGACTTTTTTTGCGCACTTTGCCCTTTTATTGAACTTTATCATTCATATTGGTTCAGCCAGATTCTGCTGAGGTTGGACTTCGTTGTTCTAATCTATGATCTGTGCGACTTTGGCTATAGAATACCTGCAAAACAAGTAATGGCGGGTCGGGAGTTAATTCTCGAGAGGCCCCTCCGACGCTCAAGTCAGTATTTTGGTGTAGGGTTTCGGCTGCTGTAAACAAAGAAAAGCAGGGTTGTATTCTCATACCTGAATCACGATAGAAAAGTACCTTATATACTTGGAATTGCCGCTAGGTTTAGGTCTTTACGTGAGTCATTGTGTTTGCATGAGAGTCTAACTCCTGATGGACCTGACGGGCCGTGGTGGACGTGTGTAGATGGGCCTGGCCCTGGGCCTAGCCCAGCCGACCCAACCACATATATTACTTGATTATATTGTAATAGAGTTATTAATCTCACCAAAAACAATCTTACTAATGGCAATCTATTTATTATTATTGAAATCATGGTTACGACTTCACTTGGTCAACACCTATATAAGGGTTAAGGTGAAATAAACATTTACTACTTTTTAGGTTTAAACGATTTATTTCAAAATCATGAACGTGATATGTGATATGCATTCATTAATTTACAACTAATATGCGATTTAAGTGTCACAGGGACACCATTATGGCATATTGAACTGATTATAGTTTGACATCTTGTGTAGTTTTGTGCGTGAAGAAATGGTTGGCCACGACTTATAGAAAGTAATTTGTTTGTTAGTAAATATTTAGAGTCACATTAGGACAAGAATTAGTCCGGTCATCAAAGTGAATATCTTTGTCAAATCTGGAATCCTATAATTCTATCTTAGACAAATATGGACGTTGTGAAATTATTGACTCTTCATTGTAATGTGATTTGTGTACAGTATTAATATTTGTTTGTATGCATGGCATGGCATGCTATTTTTCTTCACAATTTTTAGAGGTTGTGATGGGTCATAAAGGCAAGGTGCCAAAATTCAATGGTTGTATGTTAGTTATGTTGAAGTTGAATAGCATGGTCGTATGCATTTTTATTATTATCATCGTCTCTATTATTTTTGTGAAATATTGATCACAATAAATTTGTTTGTGTGTTCTAATTCGGTAAAGGGGCTAGGTGGGGCTTCCAAATTTATGGCTATCTTGTCGCGTAAATAGGTAGGCCCTTGACTTCAATGATCTAGTAGTCCATTTGCGTATTAGAGCGATGTTTGTAATACTTGTTTCTCGTTTCATTACAAGTGGGTTGGAAGGCTTTGATATCAATAGCCCATAAGGCCCATGTGTTGGGAGGAGTTGATACCATTTACCCGAAGGCCCTGGCTTGTTATAGGAGAGGTTAACAAATGGGCTCGACATCCACTTCTTCCTTGTGTGTATTTCAAATCCTAATTTAAACATTGTTATTACTTGTTTTTCTTAGCCATCTCTCAAAGTACAAAGAGTCAGTATAATCTACCAATGAATTTAGAGTTGTGTGTTTTAAAGCTACCAGTTATTTTAGTTTAGGTAAAATTCCAAAGTTCAAAATCAAGAAAAGTAACTTTTTAGTACTTTATGTTGTAATCTATGAATATAAGAGTGCTTAATTGCTTAACTTTTTAGTACCAATGAATTTAAGCATCGTATCTTTCATACTAATGAAGTCACTGTGTCATCGTTAACTTTAAAAAAACTGAACAAAGTCAATTTCACAACATTTTTCTTTAAACTCTAGGTTGATCCTACTTAAATTCATAGGTTTTTGAAGTTTTTAAAGAAAAATTTTGTATGAGGATTCTCGTATATGCCCAACATTAAAAAGATTTAAGTAATCATTTAGGTAAATTAAATAAAATCTCCAAAATTTTATAATTAAACTCATGAAATTTTTATATTCGTGTAAAACTATTATTTTTTTCATTCAAAGTTTCTCATCTTCCGTTAAATAAGATAGATGACGACTTCATTAATTTATATCAATTATTTAGTTAACCCTTTTGTATTAGATATTGTTACCATATTTAGCACAAACTAATTTATGCATAATGTATGATTAAAGATTTATTTATGATTAAACAATTTCTCACCTATCTAACTTAAGGAAAATTTTAAAGGAAAAGGAAATATTAAATCTTAGGGGGCGCTTGGTTCATAAGAAGGAATGAGAATGAGAATGAGAATGAGAATGAGAATGAGAATGAATATAGAGAGGAATGGGAATGGATATAATCATTATAAATATGATGGTTGGTTAAGATAAAGGAATGATTACCATTACCATTGACAGTAGTTGGTTTGTAAAAAATATTGTAATTAATTAATTACAAAATGTATTATATTTTAATTAATTACA
>JANZXV010367334.1:0-10280 GCA_027576455.1 Erythroxylum roigii
CCCCCCCCCCCCACTTAAAAGTCACATTGTCCTCAATGGCATGAAATTGAACAAAGCAAATAATGTAAATAACAAAAAGCAGAGCAAAGGTGAAGAAACCCCCTGAAGAGTGAATTGTCCAATAATCTGTACCCTGAAAACGCAGAGTACCCATCAAAACACAAAATATTAGACTAAAGTGTATTGAAATAGACTAACACAAAATAGTGAAAGAGACTAAAATAAAACTAAAGTAATTGGTACAGTGTACGATTGGAAAAACAAAAGTAAGGTCTAGATACAATGCAACATGTGTTTGTGTGATGCAAAAAGGGAAATCCTAAGTCCTAAGCTTCAAGGCTCTGGTGGTGGTGGATGATGGGCCTCCATGAAAGTCTTCAGCATGGCTTCCATTCGCCTCTGTGCAGCTGTGAGCTCGGTTACTTCTAATTGAAGGCCACGGATGTTTGCTTCCATCTGACGCCAGTCGAGGGTATCGGTGGAAGGTGGAGGTGCTCTTAGCCGTTGTGCCTCAAGAGTATCATCGTGGCGCCGACGCGGATTGACCCATCTATAAGGGGCATTGTTGTCAAACTCAAACTCCTACATGTTATCCGCAGTGATGACATCCCCCTCATTGGTAAGAGCTACCACTTCATCCCGTTTAATGACCCACAGCTTATGAAACAGTTGACTCAACAACACCGGGAAGACGAACCCCTTGGTGTCTGCCCTGTGATGGACCACTTGCCATATGGCTGTCATCATTAGCTTGGCCGCAATGATGCCCTGAAATTGGTCATCATAGAAGAACATCTTATCCAGGATGAATAAGTCTTCATTTTGGAGAAACCCTAAATCACTAACCTTGGGCAATACATTATGAGCTAGCACATAGGCAATCAACCTCAGGGCTACGTCTAGGTGCTTGCAATGCACAAAGTAGCGTTGATTCGTCTGACGCCATACCCTTTGAACCCAAAGCCGATCCATAGCGTCCTCCTTAGTTCAAGCTTCATCACAAGAGCAGCGGGTCCTCTTATCAAAAGAAGGGACATTACCCCCCATGGGTAGCTCTAGGTGGTTGCAGATCAGTTCCTCCGTGATCACCACCTCTTCTCCATTGACTCGCGAGGTGAGCACCGGAGGTTGCTTTCTAGTTACCGCACTCAGGTTGGCGTAGAATTGCTTGAGTGCCTCGAGGTAGTAAGTACCCTTGAGAGTCAACAGCTTTCCCTAATGGAACTTATCCAAATTCGCCTGCACCTGATGCTTCTCATCAATAAGGTCTGCCACGGACACCTCAATTGCAAACTTATTATTTTTCTTCTTATGGTACCAAGCCTCACATTGCTCTTTGATGAATATCGATGGTTCGGGGATCGGTTCATCCTGAACCAAAAATTTCCCCCTCATCGACCGAGAGGATTGCCCAGCATTTTTCCTCGTCGTTTGCTTAAATCGCGACATGGTAGAGTTTTCCAAATGCAAATTCAGCAAGCTACGCTCAACAAATCAGTGCAATCTCAACCCTCACACTCCAGACCAAACTAATCGTCACTATCAATCGGCACCAATATCAGTCGTTCAGAAATTCCCTTAACACTTCAAATCCAATCACCTCTACAAGTTGATACACTCTCAATCTCCTTCAAATTGAATAACACCATCAACAATTCACTTCAATGTCCAGTACCCATGCAATTCAAATCATCAATTATTGGGCCAAATCGCCATTCACAAGCAATATAACTCTTGGGCTTCCAAAATCAAAATTCAATCCAAAAAGGAGTCAGTAACCCTAACCTCAACAGAGCACCTTACCTGACCTAAAATTCGTGCAAAATGGCTTCAAGATGACGCATGGATGACTCACCCTGCACCCTTGTAGTGGAGAACTCGAAGAAGTACCTCCCTCTACGCTTGTCTTGAAAACTCTCCTTCAACAGACGCTTTTGCCAACAAGGTGGACAGATAATCCGGCAGGTGGATGGATGGGGATGAAGATGGGTTAAGGGGGAGAGACAAGGAGGGATATGGTGGCTAGAGACAAGAGAAATAGAGAGAGAAGGGGTGACGACGCTAAAAGAACAGAGAAGGAAAGTGCGGGAAAGAATGGAGGAAGAGGGTTTAGCAAAATTTAAACGATGTCTGTTAAACGGACATGACCTTTATGGGTGAAATTGTGCATCTGAAGGTTTTGTGTCCGTATGTCCGTTTAACGGACCTTTATGGGTCAAATTGTGTATTGAAGGCAACCAATGTCCGTTAAACGGACATAGGTATTTTTTTTCAAAATTTTGCCCTCTTTTCCTTCTTTCCTTCTATCCTTTGTAAGACTTCCTAGGGCTATATGCATCATATGTAAGTGCAAAACTTGGTAGAACATCAACATATTATAGACAGAATTCGCCACTTACCTTTTTCCATGCTTAAATTAAGTCTCACCTCTAAGTTTTGGAATATTCTGAGCCCACCATTCCTCATGTTACTCGAGAATGTCCCTGAAATGCTTCATAAAACTCATCTCTTAATACACATAAAGAATTAAGCACAACGAATTGAAGAGACAACAAGTTGAAAATGAACTCAACAACAAAACAAAAAGAAGTAACAAAAAAAAAGTTAGAGATATTGGGTTGGCTCACAATAAGCGCTAAATTTAATGTCCTTAGCTAGACTCGACCACTCGGGTATCATCCTTGAAATGTGACGGTGAAAATGCATCCCACCGTTTCTCCCTCGAAATAGTGCTTAAGTCTTTGCCCATTGACCACAAATGGTTCTTGGTCATCCCGCTTAATTTCTACTGCTCCATAGGGATATGTTCTTATTGTTACGAACGGTCCCAACCATTTTGATCGGAGTTTTCCTAGAAATAATTTCAGGCGAGAGTTGAACAGCAACAACTTTTGGCCGGGTTTGAATTCCCTCCACAGGATATGCTTGTCATGAAAAGCCTTGGTTCTCTCCTTGTAAATACCAGCATTCTCGAAAGCATCAAGATGGAATTCATCCAACTCATTCAGCTCCAGTAACCTTCTCTATCCTGCTTCTTTGAGATCAAAATTTAGCTTTCGGATGGCTCATAATGCTTTATGTTCAATTTCAACCGGGAGATGGCAGGATTTCCCAAAGACGAGCCTATAAGGTGACATCCCTAAGGGAGTTTTATATGTTGTTCTATAAGCCCATAGAGTTTCATCAAGTTTTAATGCCTAGTCCTTTCTTGAGGTATTAACCGTCTTTTCTAAAATTTTCTTGATTTCCCGATTGGAAACCTCAACTTGCCCGCTAGTTTGAGGGTGGTAGGTGGTTCCAAACCTGAAATGACACCCATACTTTGATAATAGCGATTTAAATTGATGATTCTGAAAGTACACACCATTATCACTTATTATCGCCTTTGGGACACCAAACTGTGAGAATATGTGCTTCTTGACAAATTTGACTACGCTGACCCCAGTGTCGTTTGACAATGCTATAGCTTTAGAAGGAACAATGTCGGACACCAGGAAGTTGACATAATCCGCAAACCAAGGGATGCTGTTCTTCATCGACCACAAATTCTCGTCAGGAAAGGTATTGTTGATTCACTCCTCCGCCAGCTTGCCCTCCTGTTCCAATTGTGATAAATGGTCAGCTACTAAATTCTCCGATCCCTTTTTATCTCGAATTTTCAAGTCGAACTCCTGCAAAAGTAAAATCCATCTGATTAATCTCGGTTTCACATCTTTCTTTGTGAGAAGGTATTTGAGAGCAGAATGGTCGATGTAAACAATAACTTTGGAACTGACTAGGTAAGATCTAAATTTATCGAAGGCATAAACTACTGCTAGCAATTCTTTCTCAGTGGTCGCATAATTAAGTTGAGCATCATTAATAATCTTACCAGTATAATAAATGACATGTAGTTTCTTATCCTGTTGTTGCCCCAAGACAGCCCCAAGTGCAAAATCACTCGCATCGCACATCAATTCAAAAGGGAGGTTCCAGTTTGGTGCGGCCATTATAGGGGCTGACGTCACTTCTTTCTTTAACCTGTCAAACGCAGAAAGGCACTCATCAGTAAACTCAAAAGGAACATCTTTTTGCAAAAGAGAATATAGTGGTCGAGAAATTTTTGAAAAATCTTTGATGAATCGGCAATAGAACCCGGCGTGCCTTAGAAAGCTCCGTATTGCCCTAACGGAACTGGGAGGTGGCAACTTTTTTATAACCTCAATTTTTGTGGGATCCACTTCAATCCCATTGTTGGAAATCTTGTGGTCGAGGATGATTCCTTCTTCTATCATGAAATGACACTTTTCCTAATTGAGCACCATATTGGTGTCTTCACATCTTTGCAGAACCTGTTCTAGATTGAACAAACATGCATCAAAGGATGACCCAAAAATAGAAAAATCGTCCATAAATACCTCAATTATATTCTCCACCATGTCGGAGAATATTGACATCATGCATCGTTGGAAAGTGGCAGGAGCATTACATAACCCGAAGGGCATCCTATGATATACGAATGTTTCGTAGGGACATGTGAAGGTGGTTTTCTCCTAATCTTTCGGGGCTATTGGAATTTGGTTATAACCTGAATAACCATCTAGAAAACAATAATACTCATGCCCCGCTAATCTCTCCAACAATTAATCAATAAAGGGAAGAGGGAAGTGATCTTTCCTAGTAGCTACATTCACTTTCCGATAATCTATACATACCCTCCATCCCGTCATAACCCTAGTCGAAATCAGTTCATTCCTATCATTTGAAACAACGGTTATGCCACCTTTCTTAGGCACTACTGCAGGACTTATCCAAGGGCTATTAGAAATAGAATAAATAATTCCCGCATCATGTAATTTAAGTACCTCGGATCGCACAATTTCCTTCTTGTTAGGATTGAGCCGCCTTTGACTTTCCACGCTAGGTTTGTGGTTTTCTTCCATTAAGATCCTGTGAACACAAATAGAAGGGTTGATCCCCTTTATGTCAGCAATGTTCCAAGCAATAGCCAATTTATGTTCAAGCAATATTCTTAGCAACTTCTCCTCTTGAGAGGAGTCCAAAGAAGCAGAAATAATAACTGGATATGTATTTGCTTCTCCCAAAAATGCATATCTCAAATGAATTGGAAGCTGTTTAAGTTCGGGTTTTGGTGGGCTTAGTATGGAAGGCAACACTTTAGGTTTTGGAGGGCCCAATTCTTCAATTTGGGGTTTATACCTAAAACCATTACCCTGCAACCTGTAGGCACATTCTATTAACTCCTCATCCAATTCGGTTGGTTCTATTCCTAAGATTAGGCATGCTTCTAAAACATCATCACACAGCAGTTGATTAGCAGTTTCAGATGTGATAGAATCAATCACATCAATCCGGTAAGTGACCTCATCAAAAGATGGACCTCTTAATACTTTAAAAATATTAAACTCCTCTTTTTCATCACCTACTCACAAGGTTAGCTTACCATCCGGCACATCAATTAAAGCTCCTCCTATGGCTAGGAATGGTCTTCCTAAAATTATTGAAATCTGCATGTCAAACTCCATCTCAAGCACAACAAAATCAGCCAGAATTATGAGCTTACCAACTTTGACTAGTAAGTCTTCAACTATACCGATAGGATATCGAATTGATCTATCCGCAAGCTACAATGAAATTATGGTTGGTTTGAGTTCACCAATTCCCAATCTGTTATATAGAGATAAAGGAATCAGATTAATGCTCGCACCAAGGTCACATAAGCATTGAAAAATATTAGATTCTCCAAAATGACAGGGTATAGTGAAACTCCCTAGATCCTTTAACTTAAGGGGCAGTTTATTTTGCAAAATAGAACTACACTCCTCAATTAAGGCGATTGTAGCGAAGTTATCAAGCTTCTTTTTGTTGGAGATAACCTCCTTCAAAAACTTGGTGTACGCAGGCATTTCCGCAAGAGCTTCCGTAAGAGGGATATTGATGTGAATTTTCTTGAACAAGTCGAGAAACTTCTAGAACTTAGAATCTTCATTCTGCTTTCTCACCCTTTGGGGATACGGTATGGGTGGTACAAAGGTAAGATCTGACCCAGATCTTAGTTCATTCTTTTGAGATGGTCCTTTAGGCTCTTCCCCTTCATCTGTCTTTTCTTCTTCTACCTCCTAAACCCCTTTCTTCTTCGGGACTGCACCTTCTATAACCTTACCGCTTCTTAGAACAACTGCCATGCCATCTTGTTTTGGATTCACTTGGGTGTTACTAGGCAGCTTCCCATTTCCTCTCTCACTAACTTCCCTTGCCACTTGACTGATTTGCACTTCCAAATTCCTAATCGCTGCTTGATTTGATTGAATATTCTGCTCCATTCTGTTCATTGCTTGAGAACTAGCTTGGGTATTCTAATCCATTTTGCTCATAAGCTGAGAAAACATATCCTCAAATCGGTCTACCTTTTTCTCCCATGGAGAGTGAAATTGTTGGGAAGCAGAAGATGAAGGGACTGAGTATTGTTGTTTTCCTGGTGTTTGGAACCTTGGTGGCCCTATTGGTTTTGCTGCCCTTTGATTCTTCCAGGAAAAGTTTGGGTGAAATTTCCAACCTTCATAATTCTTGAGAACTCAAGTCACTTATATTTCCCCCATCATTCAAGTCCACTAAGGTTTGATTATGATCGGTAAGACCATAGTAGAAAAATTGAGTCAATGAATACATGTCGAATCCATGGTGCGGGCATTGGTTAAGGAGATCATTAAACCGCTCCCAAGCCTCATGAAACTTTTCTCCATCCTTTTGTGAAAACCAATGTATCATCTTTCGAAGTTCAAGAGTTTTATGGGCCAGGTACCACTTCATCATAAAAGTTTCCATAACCTTCTCCCAAGTATCAATAGAATCCACTTCTAAACTCAACAGCCAATTTCTTGCCAATCCCTTCATGCAATAAAGATAGCACCTTAGCCTCAATTCATCCTCCGACAGTCCATACAAAGGAAGCGTTTGGACTGTCGCATAGAAATCTCTCATAAAAGCTAACGCATCTTCACTGGGCATCCCATTAAATTGTGGCAACATAGACAAATGAATTAGCTTAAGCTTGTAATTTCGTGCTGCTGCAGTCAATCTAATGCACGAAGGATCCCCTGCAATAAATGACATATGATAATCCCGAATTCTCTGCACAGCAGTGACCGCACGTCGTAACGCTAATCAAAATTAAAATTTCTAAACTACTACTGTAGAGTGGTGAGTCTAGGTCGATCCCACATAGAGTACGTGTAAGTTTTTGAAATAAAAATAACCGGTGTTTATGAAAAGGGGGGTTTTGGATTTTTGAAGAAATAAGAAAAATAAAATAAAACTAACTAATAAAAACTAATTAATGAAAACATGCAAAACTAATAAAAACGGGGAATTTAGTTAGGACCTGATTCTTCGGTTCAATCTTGGCCTAAACCCTAATTAAGCATATTTTATTAATTTGTTGTTCTTTAACCTCTCCTAGGAACTATTAATCGTGGGTAAAAAATTAACCCGAGTTTTCCCTTAGGTTTTGTCTAATCAAGATACGATCATTAATTAAACCTAACCATCTAACAACCTAGGATACGATCTCTAGATTTAATTAGGCAGTAGCATTACGAATTAGAAAAACTGATTAATCAAGACAACAACCATATACGATGTGTCATTTAACCTAAGTCATGTTATCCCAAATGATTACGAATCATTAGTTGCTATACGTGAATTTCAACATAACGATTACGGATTATATCGAAATTCTAGAAATGGGTTTGAAATTAACAATTCAATGAACACATTAAAATCATCAATTCACAAGACTCAATATGTTCATACACAAATAACCGAATAATAACGAAAATTCGATTATCCATACACAATACCCAAATCAATTAAAATAGGATATCACAATCAATTTCTAATGAGAGAAAGAAACAACAAAATAATTAAAATAATACTTAACCCGGATCGTCGACATCGATTTTACCTCCGAACTAGCGTCAGGATGTTTAGCCCTTCATAGGTGTTTTCCGAAAAATTATTTTAGCCCTCATCTTTATCTCCCACTAAAAATCCCTAATTTCTATTCACTATCTAAGCGTCACTCCACTATTTATTTCATTGCACTATGATGTGACAATTAAAAATGCAACACTCCTCCTTTGCAACCTTGCTCTTGCGCCGCCCTTATGCTTTTTGCGTCTAGCATGCCAAGTCGAAGCCGCACGCCAACTGCCTGCGCTCTCCTCTCGGCTGCGCCTGTTTCGTCTACTCCAGCTTCCTAATGCATCTCTCCCGTGCTGGTTGCGTTGGATTAATTTTTATTTTCTCTCCAGCGTTGTGTCACTTCAGTTCTCCCCTAGCTGCCGCGCTTTAGCGCCGCCAGCCTTCCTCCTTTGTACAATGGCTGTCTCCACTTGATTTAAACCCACCTATGCGTGATGCACTCTCCAATCCTCTTTGTGCTTTTAAATTTTCCCTTTGATTTATTTCTCTCATTAATTGCTTCGCCATGTGTTGCCTTCTCCATAGCTGATTATTTCCTAATTCCCTCCAGCGCAAGCCTCCCAGCTATCTCCTGCGTGCGTCTGGCATCTTTTGGGTCACGCTCCTCAGTTGCTTTGATCCCCTAGCTGATTTATTCTCCTGTTGTCATTTAATTTGTTGCCCCTTGTGTGTCTAGCTGTTTGTTGCATAAACGATCCTTGTAGCTTCTGGCTCCACTATCCTTACTTTATTGATTTTCTTTGTGTCTGTCGCTAATTGGACAATTAAATTGTCCCACCCTTTAAATCCTCGCGCTGCTTTCTATTGCTTTTGCTCCACACTTCCTTATGCTCTCTTGCTTGTATTGCGTGATTTCCTCTTTAAACAGCCAACTGTGTTGCTTGATTGAGTCGATTTAATTTAATTTGCTCTCCGAAAATGCTGCCTTCCTTGTTCTCATTTAATTTTTGTCTTGTCTTTTAATTTTCTTCTTCTTTAATAAAGACAAGCAAAATAAATATTCAGAAAATGACCCATATATAATGCTTTTAACTCACTTTAAATTCTTTGCTCTCAAATTGTACCTAAAAACAAATATGAATTAAAGTGAGTATTTTAATTGTTTTTGTATCAATAATCGCTAAGTGAAAATAATTAAAAATATCAACAATTAAGCACATATCAAACACCTTTGTGATTGAGCTAGGGACTAAGAGAAGAGATGAGAAGTAGAGCTGCTAAAAAACAATAACCTATGAACATAGAAAAGGACATGTTTTCCATGATCGTAGGAAATCTATGGAGAAAGTTTCTGTTAAGTTAGCCCACGATTGTGGGAAGCATAAGTATAATTCCCACGATCGTGGGAACTGGAAGTCGAAGAGACACGCAAGTTCATGTATTTTTTAAGGTTTTCGTGACTTTATAAGACATAGAATCCCGAGAGCCGCCAGGGGGGTCATAGAACTTACTTCCTGGAGCTAAAATACAGATTGAGAGCATAGAGATAACAGGAGATTCAAGGTTTCATTCCCGACTGGGCAAAAAGCATCCCATCATCTAGATTTTCCAGATTGGGCAAAGAAGAGGAGGAGCTGCCCCGTCCAGTTTTATTTCAATTTTTTTCTCTTCTAGCATGTTTATTATGGATTATTTAATTTCTAGGGATGTTATGGATATTATGCTTGGCTAAAACAATTTTTAGGGTTTGTTGTTGAACTATTTGTAAACCTTTGGCTATTGATTTGATGATATACATGTTTGTGTTATTTGTTGTGCTTAAACCTTGCAATAAATCGAGAGAGTGAGCTTAGTAATCTGTGTTAATTGTACAATAAGAGTTATTGATTTATTAGGAAGATATTTCAATAGATCAATACACTACCTACGGGATAGCTTCATATCTAGTTAAATGTTTAGGAAAGGCTTTGCTCATCGAGAGATCCCAAAGTTATTTCTAATTTATTTAACTAGTGACATTTAGTTACACCATGAGAGAGGGTAGCTAGAATTTTAGGAAATCTGGGGCCAAGCATAAATTGAATCAATTAATCAGAGGGGTGCAAATAGGGATAATAATAAGTCCTAATGTTTAATTTTGATTTTTTCCAAGTCTTAGTTTATGATTTTAGTTTGGGTTGTGTTGTTCCCTGAATTAATTGGTGCCTAAGCACAATCCTTGTAGGATCGATATTTGTTTTCAACTACAAGTACGACTTGTATATTTACTGTTGGACCCCGAAACTTTCTGTAAGTTAAGACTATTAAACGAGTAATTATCGATGATTATTTGGCAATTATTTATGTATAAAGCGAAG
>JANZXV010367357.1:0-10278 GCA_027576455.1 Erythroxylum roigii
AACGCAACACGTTAGTTTCGTTTGCTTTCGTTTTGTTCTTGGATGTCGGAAAGTTGCTTCGCTTTGAATTTGCTTCGACATTTCGTTTTCCGCGCTTCGGACATTTGTATCCGTTCTTTACACGAGCTGCTTTCGTTTTGTAAATCCGTTCTGTTCTGTCGAATCCGCGTTCGATTTGTTCGTTTTATTTTCGTTTCGACTTTTGATTCGTTTTCGATACTTCTGCTAATTGATTTTCGATCCGTTCCGCTGATTTTTCGATTTCTTTTTGTTTCCGTTTCCGTTTTTCGTCTTTTTCCTGTTGGGGTCCGACTTCGAGATCGGGTCCCAACAATTACGTTCCGTCTCATCCCATTATTAATTCCCAAACCAAACAGAGCCTTAGAGTTGGGATAAGAGGTAGCTACTTGGACAGGCCATTATTAACATTTTATAGGTCCTGGTTAAAAAAGAAAAGAGGTTTCTTGCTTCTTTTTGTTTTTTATGAGAGCCCATAAGAATAAAAAGAGATAAAATAGAGTTCCTTTTTATCTTACTCTTAACTTTTATAAAGAATAAAATGAAACAAAATAATACCTTTTTGCTGCCTATTTTGTTCTGCATTGCATCTCTGTGTATCCTTCCTCTTTCATTTGTTAACACCTCTACATGATGGCTAAGAAGAAGACGCTAAGTTCTCTGCAGAAGCTATGGCATTGGCTTAATGTCATGTTCTTTGGAGTTTTGTCAGTTGCTGCAACAGTTGAATTTGTAAGGCATTCTAAAGATTACAAAATATTTGGGACACAAAAATTTAATGGGATTCGATCACTTTCTGATCTCAAATTCCAAAGTTTCAGTGTTTTCCTGTTTCATCGTTGCAGAAATTGACGTTTGACGAAAGAAAACAACTTCTCAACCACTTTGATGTACTAAAATTCTGCTTTTCGTGCACGTTTCTCCAAAGCCATTATTCAACCCCCAAAATCTAACCAAGACCGTTGATATTAAATTAATTATGTCCACACAACACAAGCCCTTCAACCAAGCTCACGAATATAATGGATCCATCAGGCTAAGCTCCTATTTCTAAATTTGAGCATAAATTAACATCCAATTAAATATATTTTATCCGCTGATCATTTAAGTATGAATAATTCAATATTTCATATTTGGTCAGTTCTAAAAAGTATTTTTGAGAAGTTTCTTACATTCTAAACCATTCATCAAAGCTCAAAAATATACAATATGAATAAACTTGAATATCTAAATTTTCAATTAAATATATTTTAACCCAATCGATTTAAGTCAAAGTAATATAATTATTCATTAAAAAAATCTATTTCAGCTTACTCACGATGAATAGAAAGAAGTGACGCTTAGTAATATGAATATGAAAAGACAATCTAACAAGTAAGCTGCCTCCAGGACGGATTAGTTAGGCAGGTCCATATAGAGAAAAAGATGCCAACTACCAATGGTTGTGACTTGGCTTTTGATTCATATTGAATTTTTTTAAAATTTTTAAATAAATTTCAGTTTAACTTGAAATTTGATTAAATTTAAATTATCATGCTTATACTTAAATTTAATTGAGTTTTGAGTTTTTTAATGGATTTTCAAACATTTTTATGTTAAGTTAATTTTAAACTAAACTTGATCAAACCTTTTGAATTTAAAATTTAAACTTTTTTAAATTAGAAATAATGAAAAGAATGGAAATTAACGAATAATTTAAAAAAAATTTGTAAAATTTTAAGAATCTAAAATTCAAAAGGGTTAGGAATTATGCCAAATTAAAATGATGAATTGGGTTCTAAGAGAGACATCAGATCTTCTGTATCATTTAACCTGTTCTAACCTTGTTTTCTCCTAAAATAACATTGGTTTAAGTTTGTTTCATAAAACGATGTCTTTTTCGGAGGAAAAAAGAGTCGGAATGGGTTAAGTGATACAACTCTTTGAGAGGTCCAATATGTTGAATAAATCATGATGAGGTCCCAAAAGTAAAGGGACTCTGAATCTATGATGGATTGGAGAGAGCAAGGCAATAATAAGAGTAGGATGGATAAACTAATATATCGACCAATAAGTTACAAGTTGACAGATTGATGGTACACAATGTCTATATTTTTCTAAAGATATTGGTGACCTAAAGTCAAACAATTTGATCCAAATTACCTACAAATTAATACTAATGCACTAAACCAATTAATAATTCAAAGAAACATCAGTTGTCAACAAATTTAAATACCAATTCAAATAAAATTTCCATCAATAATGCCTAATTTTACTGTAATTATGTAAAATATATCCTTATTCATTATTTTAATGAATATATCAAATAATTAAGATAATGTATCGACAAATTTTATCCCAATATCTCTATTCTGTACGTCGGTTCTAATGAAATGATTTTAATTTCTATATTTTGAAAGTTGAAATGGAGAATTTGAATATCCAAATTTTCAATTAAATATATTTTAACCCAATCGATTTAAGTCAAAGCAATATAATTATTCATATGGTCAGCTTTTAAAAGAATTGTCTATTTCAAAGCCAACTAAATCTAAACCTAAACTTAGACTAATCAAACTCAATCTTTTGATTTCATGCAAGTGATTAAACAATTTTTGGGGTTGTACGTTCTTCTAATTGTACTTAATATCCTATTGGGTTAGTTAGTGAAAATGATAGGATGTCTTACTCACGATGAATAGAAAGAAGTAACGCTTAGTAATATGAATATGAAAAGACAATCGAACAAGTAAGCTGCCTCCAAGAAGGATTAGGCACCTCCATATAGAGAAAAAGATGCCAACTACCAATGTTTGTGACTTGGCTTTTGATTCATATTGATTTTTTTAAAAAAATTAAATAAATTTGAGTTTAACTTGAAATTTGATTATATTTAAATTATCATGCTTATCCTTAAATTTAATTGAGTTTTGAGTTTTTTTATGGATTTTGAAACATTTTTATATTAAGTTAATTTAAAACTAAGCTTGATCAAACCTTTTGAATTTAAAATTTAAACTTTTTTAATTAGAAATCATGAAAAGAATGGAAATTAATGAATAATTTAAAAAAAGCTCGTAAAATTTTAAGAATCTAAAATTTAAAAGAGTTAGGAATTATGCCAAATTAAAAGGATGAATTGGGTTCTACAAGAGGCATCACATCCTTTGTACCACTTAACCTGTTTCAACTTTGTTTTTTCTCAAAACTACATCATTTTAAGTTTGTTTACACATAAAATAATGTCTTTTTAGGGGCAAGAATAGAGTTGGAATGGGTTACGTGGTACAACTTTTTGAGAGGTCCAAATATGTTGAGGTGCCAAAAAGTAAAGGAGATTCTGAATCTCTGATGGATTGGAGAGAGTCTACTTTATTGGTTGATTATTGAATGAAATTAATTTCATGTTTCGGTAAACTAATTCATCGACCAATAAGTTATAAGTTGACAAATTGATGGACCACAATGTCTATATTTTTCTAAAGATATTGGTGACCTAAAGTCAAACAATTTGATCCAAATAACCTCCAAATTAATACTAAATGCACTAAACCAATTAATAATTCAAAGAAACATCAGTCGTCAACAAACTTAAGTATCAATTTAAATAAAATTTCTATCAATCATGCCTAATTTTACAGTAATTATATAAAATTTATCAAAATTCATTATTTTAATGAATATATCAATTAATTAACAAATTTTGTCCCAGTATCTCTATTTTGTACGTCGTTTCTAATGAAATGATTTTAATTTCTATATGCTTAGATTATTAAATCGTCCTTAAATTCCGTATAGTATTATCTCTTTAATATTTTATTAATTAAGGTTGAAAACTCTTGCTTACAGAGTAACTCCTATAAATATAATCCCTTTTTATTGTAAATTTAGACCTTGCGTAATTTGTGATGAAACACATACATGTTTTCCAAACTTAAAATTCATCTCACTAGCGACCTCTTTAAATTATATTCTTGGTATTTACCCTATACTGAAGCACTATTCTCATTGTGATTACCTTACCAAATATCATGTTAGCCTTGCTCTATACCCAAAATAGTGAAAACTATCTTTGAGTTAGATAATAAGGAATTTCTCAAAAAGGCTCACTTAAACTTACTTTGTGAAGAATCATAATGGCATAATTAGCTCGCTCTTGGTTCTTAAAATGAAATAATGGAACTTCTTCTATTACAAGGGCTAGCTACTACCTACACTTTATCCTACCTTTATTAAGTATGTAAACCTTCTTTTACTTAATCTATCACTGTTGTTTTCTTCTTAATTGTGCAGTGTTTTGAGGTATTTTTGGCATATTTTCTTTTATTTGCGTTATCATAAAATTATATTGTGTTTAAAAACAGATCACAGGTTTATTGTTGGTATTAACCTTACAATATTCTGTTTAAAAACTGATCACAGGTTTATTGTATCCTTTATCCGTGTCCTGCTATATTGACTGTAATAGTACTGACAGCCAATCATCGGGTTGTGCTATTCTAGTACAAATAACAGAATGTAGGGAGGAGAGAGATATGTGAAGAATGACAAATGTTGAGCCTTAGGCTAGAGGTACTGGACCTCGAAAACCAGATTATCATTGTATTCGTTTACAGAAAGCAATACCAATTTACATCATTTTCCTCACCTGTTTTCGAGTTTCTATCACTGGTATCAGAGTAGTCAACCCTGCGAAATGGCTGCTAAGAAAGCCGATAACCGGATGGAAAGGCTGGAGAAGGACTTGGAGTTATTGCGGGAGGAGAGGCGTCGAGATGGGGAAGAGATGCAAAAGTCGATCAGTCAAGCCCAACAAGAATTCCAAACGTAGCTCAGTCGCTCCACTCAGGACTGGCAAAGGCGTATGGACGACCATGGCTTGGAGCTCCAGAAGAAGATGGAGGATGTTAATCGGGAAATGGGGGAACGCTTAAGGTCTAAAATAAAGAGTATGATGATATCGATTTTACAAACATGGAAGAAAGCCAAAGGTGGTACTGTGGAGGACCGACCCGTGGAGCACCCACTCGAGGAGCCTCAACCCGAGCCCAGTCGCAGGAGAGATTTGGGAAAAGCCCCTTTGGCACCCGAGGAACATCATGAGAGTAATGACTGGCGACATGAGGCCAGCTACCGCGTCGACCCACCTCCTGGGTTCGCACGCCCAGGTGACTTCCGGCAGGAGTGCTGGCCAAGACGAGTCGAGATGCCCACATTTGGAGGAATCGACCCTGATGGGTGGATCTATAAGGTAGAACGATTTTTTTCAGTAGGGAGGTTTACGGAAGGGGGGGGGGTAGAAGGTAGGTGGTAGGGCTCCCTAATGATAACGGAAGTGAAGGCAAAGAGAATGGTAACACCCCGGAAGTTAATTCCGTAGATGCCGGAAAAACAGGCATGGGTGTAGAAATGGCGGACGAAAGTGAGGTTCCCAGAGATCCTAGGTAGGGCTAGGTTTGAGAGCTGAAGTTGAAAGAGCTGGCGAATGAAGGGGTTGTTGGAAGGGGTAAGAAGAAAGGGTTTTTCCTTAAGTATGGCCTGGGACTCATTTTTGGCGGCCAGTTCAGCATACTCTAGATCTACCGGGAGGGAAGAAGAAGGGGTCGGAGAATGTGGACGGTGGGAAGAATGGGAAGGTTGCGGAGAAGGCGAGTGGGCAAAGAAAACGCCCAAGGAGGACTGAGAGCCAGCGGGGCAAGGAGAATGGGAATGGTCAGAAAAGAACTCGTCGAACGAGTCAAAAGAGGAAGGAAGGACATGGGAAGGGGAGGTGGGTCGGTTGGCCCTGCTAACATTCTTGGTTCGAGGCATTTTCCTGCACACAAAAAGGATTAGAACAGAAAAAAATCAATAAAGAAATTTAGTAAAATCTTCCACCTCGTCGCGACGTATGGGTAGACGTCGCGACTAGACAAGGTACTTGCCCAGACGTCGCGACGCGCAAGAGTAAACGTCGCAACGAGGAAAGAGCCTTCGCACGTCGCGAAGAGGCAAGTCACACGTCACGACGTATGGCGATTTTCCAGACGGACTGTTGTCGCGAAACCCTAACTTAAAACTACTAATAATGAGAACGAAAAACGGAAAAACAAGAGGGAATGGGACACTTACAGAGGTCGAAAACGAAAGGAGGGAGACGATGGAGGCTTTGGGCATAGATGGTCGACAGAGAGAAGCGAGAGAAGTCGAGAGCTCGGCGGCAGAAAGAGGCAGAAAGTGGGAGAAGAAACGAAGGAGAAGGAAGAAAAAGAAACGGCGAGGAGGAGGCAGAAGGACACGAGAGGGAAAAGACAAAAAGGGACATCGGACAAAAGAGAAGACCAACGGACAGAAGGGGCAAAAGGGACTTTCAATTGACGGCACGTCGCGACGTATAAATTTAAAGACATCGCGACGTATGAGTCAAGGAAAACACTGGACACGTCGCAACGTATGAATTTCAATACGCTGCGACGTAAAGGTCACAAAGAAACGAGGCACGTCGTGACGTATGACGCCACGTCGCGACGCCTCTACCCAAACAGAAAACACAAACGTAAAGATTCTAATCCTTTTGCATAATCAATCAACAATCAATCTCACAATACCCAATCTCTTCTTCCAATGTCATGCTTCATTCATTCAGAAAGGTGTAGGGCTAACAAAAGGAAGTAATTTATTAAAGCAACAAACAAAAATCCTACCTAACTACAGCTAATCCTACTGGGTTAAGTCTCTCCCCCCACACTTAAACAATATAGTCATGTACAACAAATTCAAGCTATTATCAATCATATGCACAATTATATAGTAAGTGAAAAGAAGAGACAACCTGGTACTCATGGTGGGTCTTTTAGCTCGGAATGGACGTCCGGTTGATATCCAAGCTCCATCTTAGCAGATTGGCTCCTAGGTGTCTCCATGTCCATTCCTGTACCCGAATGTATACCTAAAACATCAGCAAGGAAGTTTTCTCCAAAGAGATCATTAGTAGCAGGAGTCAGAGTTTCCACAAAATCAGCGCAAGCATCATCAACAACTACATCAAGCATACTAACTCCAAGAAGGGAATAATCCTCATGGGGGTGTTTCATAGCTTCGTACATATTGAAGCTTACCTGTTGGTCTCCTGCCTCCATGGTGATCTTACCTTCCTTCATGCTAATCATCGTGCTTGCTGTCCGCAGGAAGGGTCGTCCGAGAATTAGTGAAGTGTCCTGCACAACCTCAGTAGACATGTCAAGCATATAAAAATCAGCAGGAAACACTAAACCTTTTACTTGGACCAAGATATCCTCTATGATCCCTACGGGATGCCTGAAGGATCTATCAGCCAACTGTAAAACTACAGATGTAGGTTATATATTTTTCACTCCAAGGGCTTCATAGACAGACTTTGGCATTACATTGATAGCAGCCCCTAGATCTAACAAAGCTCTTCCAATTGTCACTTTGCCTATAATGCAAGGAATGGTGAACGATCCGGGGTCTTGACACTTGACTGGGATTTAGGGCTTAAATAAAGCCGACACATTAGAACTCACTTGTTCGTGCACAAGTCCTTCAGGTATTTAGCATAGGTCGGAACTCTCTTCACCAATCCAATAAAGGAACGTTTATTTCCATCTTTCCAAATAAGTCAATTATGTCCTTCTCATGTTTGAGCTCATTCATCTTTTTGCTCATTAAATAGGAGTTTGGAAAGGGGAGGTCTTTCAGATTGACTTCCTTACTTGTGGCTCCTTGTTCGCTCGACTTTTTCTTCTCGGCTCTTTCTTCCAAACTGCTTGGAGTTTTTCCTTTTCCTGGGCTGTGGTTGCATTCTTCCTTTCTTTCAACAATTTCACCTCTCTATCACTTTCTGATCTCAATATCTTCTCTTTAAATTGAGGTGCTTCCTCAACCTCAATTTCCTCGGTGCATTCTTCTTCATTAGGAATGTCGAATTTCACTTGCTTTCCACTCCTCAAAGCTATAGCATTTAAACTCTTCGGGTTTATCACAGTGTTCGAAGGGATTGTTCCACTGCTCCGTGCTTGATTCTCACTCAAGTTGTTAGACAACTGAGTGACATAGGAATTAAGGTTTTCTACCTTGGTTTCCCATTGCTCCATTCTCTTCTCCAAGGCACTGAATCGGGCAGCATTCTTTGAGGAATCCTGTTGAATTAAATTTGCAATTGCGTTGAACTGGTTCGCATTTGAATTCCTCTCTTCCTTCATAAGCGTCATCATACTGTGCAAAAGCTGGTTGGTGTCCTCTTTAGGTTGTTGCACCGTCAAAGCATGTTGGTCGGGAAACTGGTTGTTTGACGATCCAGCTCCACTTCCTTGTTGGAATCTGTTCGGTGCTCTCCCTTCTTCATTTCTCCAACTGAATCTCGGATGAGCTTTCCATCCCTCATTGTAGGTGTTGGAGTATGGATCCCATTTCTGGTTTTGCCTTCCTTGATACATTGCCGACACTTCCTCATATCGTCCGGGCCAAATGCTTGAAATATGCATGACCGACCCACAAGTTTCACAACTGGGTGCGACAAGATCCGTTAATGGAGCAGGTCGATGCACATTTAGGTTTTTTAGCTCAACAGTAATGGAAGACAATTGAGAGGTTATCCTGTGCTCCAAGGAATCCACTTCTGATTCTAGGCTTTCCATTCTTTTAGCTTGAGCCGTTAAGGCTCCCACTTCATGCACATTCCTAAAATCGCGAACACTATACTGTTGATGATTAAGAGCCATCCTCTTAATTAATGCCCAAGCTTCTGGCGCGGTGAGGTCAATTAAGGATCCTCCCGAAGCAGCATCCAACGTTCTTTTTTCCTGATTCTTGACCCCATCATAGAAATATTGAACCAATTGCTCGTCCAGAATTTAATGATGGGGGCACCTCGAAAGTAAGTCCTGAAATCAGTTCCAATAGTCGTACAAGAACTCATTGTAGTCTTGTTTAGCTGAGTATATCTCTTTCCTCATTGATGACATCCTTGAGGCTGGAAAATATTTCTCCAGGAAGGCTTTCCGCAAATTGGCCCAACTATGATAGGCATTGGTCACATGTCTTGGGAGGCTCATGTACCACTCCCGGGCCTTACCTTCCAGCGATAACTGAAAGACCTTCCACAGCACCTGATCCAAATGCGCTCTTACCGGTTTCATGCTCTGGCAAATCATTGTAAGCGCTTGTAGGTGCATGTATGGATCCTCTCCCGCCAAACCGTGAAATTTGGGAAGGGAGTTGATCAGCAATCCTTTAACTTCGAAATTTACATCGAAGTTAGGGCAAGCCGCAGTGAAGGGATCATAATTCACGTCAGATGTTGTGGCCTCCCTAATCGTCCTACGTCTATTGTTCCCATTATTGTCTCCTACTCTCTCTTGCTCACCATTTAGTCCGTGCTCTCCATTTCTAGGTTGGTGAACGGGAAAATCCTGATGTTCAGCCATGTTTTCAGTTTGCTCAAATGACCTAAGTCTCTCTTGTTCTTTCCTCTCTTTCCTAAGTTTCCTAAGATGTCTTTCTATCTCGGGTTGGAAGTGAACAAGCCTAAGTCTTCTGGGCATGCACTATAATCAAACGCAAGGCAGAACAGAAAATGAAGCTATAGCAAAATTGCCTCACACTTGCACACAATCAAGCAAAAAGTGAAGTGTGATGGGTGCGAGTGTATGCAAGTATGTATGTATGTGTATGATCGTGTGTATGATTGCTATGTAAAGTATGGAAGTATGAGAAACAAAAGTATGCAAGTATGCTTGTGAAAAAGAAATTAAACCTATACTATCAACAAGTATGAAATGCAACTATTAAAAATGAAATGCTAAAACAACTTGGCTAACCTAGAAAACCAATTTCTTGGTTCCCCGGCAACGGTGCCAATTTGATCGCGGCTCTGTTGTTCGATCCTAGAATCGATCCTTGAAAACCGGTCAAAATATAAAAATTCCAAAGATTGCAGTATAAATGCAATCCCGGGTCGTCTCACTTGTTGGAACCGACGAAAAATGTTTGGAAGCTAGTCTAAGTCAAAAATGCAATTAAAGCTGGTAAAAAAGGGGAGTTTTGGTTTGTTGATCAAAATTGGGAAAGTAATTGAAATTGAAGAGAAAAGTATAAAAGAATATTTTTGGATTTTTGGGAATTTCGAAAATGACAAAAGCTAAGTTGTGATCAAATTGATAAAATCCTCTTGAAAATGGGCGCAGGCTATCATTGTTCAATTTTAATTTTCGGGGATAGAATCCACTAAGTTTCGAAAGATCAACCTTAAAAACTCTTTAAGTCCAAGGATTTAATTAATCA
>JANZXV010367419.1:0-10272 GCA_027576455.1 Erythroxylum roigii
TACTCCATGTCAACTTAAGATATCACTTACAACCATTAAGTAACAATGATACATATGCTGGAATTTTAATTAAGTCTCCATCATTCTTCCTCTTTTCTTTTTCCCTCACCAATACTCTTCAATTTACTTTCATTAAACACTTTAAACACAAAAACCCCATTTTTTTCAAGTAACATCAATGCTGAAATTTCCTAAAATCAAGGAAAACTTGAAATTTCTTTTACATAATCTTAGCCATATTGTACCTAACCCCTTTAGCATTCAAACCTATTTTAATAATCAACAATTTTCGAAAATCATCATACCTACATGTAACCTACGAAATCAGATTTTTATGTCCATGAAAACTTACACTTTCATAGCACAATTATTCCAATTTAACTGGAAAATCATTGCTGGAATTTTTTATAAGGAAGGCAAAACATGAACTTTATTTCATATAATCTCATCCAAAACTTAACTAAACCATTAACATCAAAACTAATCTTTAAACCAACAAAATTTCGACAATCCTCTAACTTAGATGCAACCCACGAAATTCTGATTTAGGTTCAACCCTTCCTTTTCTTCTAATCTCTCTTCAAACTACCATGTTCAAACCACCATTATTAAGCAAAACTTCCACAAACTAATACAAATTCAATGCTGAAATTTTCTAAGGCACACAAAGCTTGACTTTACACCAACTTAATCGCACCTATAACTTAATTAAACCATACCAATCAAAACCTAGATCAATAGCCACCAAAGTTGAAAAATCTGCTAACTTATAGAAAACCCATGAAAATCAGATTTTGTTCTTCCTTAAAAACTTAATTTTTTTTTCTTTCTTCATTAATCCTTCATCAAACCACCATTTAAGCAAGGAAAAGAGGAACAAAATCTGATTAACACCAAGAAAATTTCAAAAACCCTAACCTATACGAAACCTCACTAAATCAGATTTTGAAACTTAAACCATTTCCTTTCTTCTTCTTTCATTTCTTTCTTCACAAATCATGCTCAAACCATCATTTAAGCAAGAAAAGACACAAATCTTAGCAATAAATCAACAAAAATTCGAAACCCTAACCTTAGGAATGACACCCACGAAATCATCTTTTCTTATTCTTCTTCTTCTCCTCCTAGCTTGATGGCCGAACTCATCCTCTCCTTCTTTCTAGCTTGGCCGAACCTCCCTCCATTGCTTTTCTTCTTTGTATTTTCGTGAGCCTCTCTTTTGTTTCTTAAAGTTTCGAAACTTCCCATTCAAGGCTTAGCCAAAAGATGTCTTAACACTTTAAAAACCTAAGCTATACGACACCTCATCCTTTCCCACTTCAATTTTCGTTAACTTCTCCCATAAGCCTTATAACTCATTTGTTTCTTACTTAAACTAAAGCCTTAAACGACAACTTCATGCTTCCTTTCTTTTTTTTTTTTTGATTTTATTTCCATGTAATTTCTTCTTTCATTTTAAAAGTTAACCTAATGGGCTTTCAAATGGGCTCTTTCCTTTTGTTAATTCTTCTCTTTAATCAACTAGCTAACTTCATATCCTACTAACTTACTTCAATGGGCTCTAGCCCAATGCCACCCATCCTTCTTCATTTCTTTATTAAATTAACTTAGTCTTTCATCTAATACTTAACCTAATGCTTACTAAATTCGTGGGCTTAACTTCATGGGCTTCTCCTACACCTTAAGCTTGTCATTTTAAATCACCTAACTAACTAACTACTAACATATCATTTACATGATAAAAATATTACAAGGCCCATATTTATAACCCTTAAGCCTTAAAACATATTCTAACACCTTATAAACCAAACTCCAATTTGATACACCATCTTATGCATTTAATTTCTATAACCTAATTTCATAGGATCCTCAAATCATATAATTCCTTGAATACTAATAATACCTCCCAAACTAATAATTTATCAATTCATCAAAATTCACTAAATCCTTTCATTAAATAATCATAACTTAAGGAATAAAAATCCTCAATTTCTTCCAATCATAATAAAATATCTAATTAACACCTCAAAATACTTTAACAAAATAATTTAAACATGCCTACTACGAATCGGGGCCCAACAGCATTTCTCTTAAGGAGAACCACCAATAAGATGACATTATTAATAAGGGATGATGGTTAAGTATTTATAAAGCATCAAGAGATGAACCAAGTGGCTTATAATTATTTCTTGAGCACTTTAGACCCATATACCAATAATTGTTCATTTATACAGGTACTTAACTTTTTCATTTTTAGAAAAAAAACATAGATGAGGCAAATAAATTACTTATAAAGCCATTCAACTCCTTAGATATTTATAAAGCTCTCTACAATCTTAATTTATATAAGACCTTAAGTCCTCATAGATTATTGTATATTTTTTAGGATTCATGGAGACAAATTGAAACCAATGTTTTGACTTCATTCTAGAATTCTTTAAAAGTAGTACAATGCTAAAGGAACTCAATAAGACTCACATTATTCTCTCTCCAAAGACTCATAATCTAAGCACCATAAAGGAATTTAGGTCAATCTCATGTTGCAATACTATATACAAGATTATTTATAAAGTTTTTTTCTTATAGAAATAAATCACTATTGAGCATAATTATCAATCCATCACAAAGAGCTTTTTTCCAAAGGAGATACATTAATGATAACATGCTTTTTGCTAAAGAATTGTTCAAAAACTGCCATAGGAGAACCTCAATCAATAGTGGTGTTATGAAAAATAAATTCCATAAAGCCATTGACTCCATAAATTGGAAATTTATCCTGCATTCTTTGAAAGCTTTTGGTTTCCTTAGAAAATTTATAAGATGGTTTGAGCAAAATATCATCACTACTTTTTTATGATGGATTGAGCAATATATCACCACTACTTCCTTTTGTAATATAAGTAATGTGAGCCTATATAATTGATAAGAGGAGCTAAATGTTTAAAACAAGATGATCCACTTTTCCCATATTTGCATACTTTATGCATAGAAGTTTTGATAAGACTGATTGAGCATGTTATAAAACTAAAGGATAAGTTCACATATCATAATAAATGCAAGAAGTTGGGGATCTTTAACATGTCTTTGCATATTAACTTTTATTATTCAATGGTGTTGACTCAAACTCAGTTGAATCTTTTATGAACTCACTTCTCATTTTTAATAACTTATCAAGTCTCTTCATTAATAGAGAAAAAAGTAGTATATTTGCCTCAATAAGTGCTAATTACTCAACAAGCTAGTTCTCTAACATCATTAGCCTACAACTAAAGGGCCATCTAGTCACTTATTTAATAATTCCAATCATAATAAAGAGACCAACTTTTAGAGATTGTTAGCCTTTTTGACATAATAAAAAGAAGGATTGCCTAGTGTAGCAATAAAACTCTACCTTTTACTTGCAACGCCAATCTCATCATTCCTATCATCAGTAATATGTATGTTATTAGTTCTCACACTTGATTCTTCCTACTTGATCAAGGCAATAGAAAGAATAATGAGGAAATTTTTTTGTTTTAATGAAGCCTCAAAGAAAGCTACAACTAAAATTAAATGGTCTGAGGTTTGTTTACTAAAGAATGATGGATGGCTTAGCATTATTCTTATCAAGACTATTAATAAGTTTTTAATAGCCAAAAGAATATGAATGCTTCACATTGATAAAGAATCCTTATAAGTGTAATAATTCACTCTCATTATCTAAAGGAAAGTGCTTATAGAAAATCAACCTGGGATTGACTCCTATTAGACCATATTGCAAATTATAAAGTTAAGGGATTATCTGTACAAAGAGGATAAATATAGAGTAATAAGAGAAGTTTTGCTTAGTTATGGTATCATAATTAGAGTGAATGGGGGCCTATTTGTAAGATAAGTGATTAAAATATTTTACAGCATATTTTATTTGACAATTCTAAGGTCAAACAAATAGTTTAAGGGATTAATTGATCCTCAACATATGAGGCTTCTATGTAATTCTTAATAAATACCCTAACTATAATTCTAATCCAATCCTAGAATACTAGTATCTCAAACATAATTAAGGTAAATTCATAAACAAAACTTATGAAATGATGTTTATACCCCTTACATCTAATGTCTCTTAGTTCATGTTGATCTGGTTAAAGTAAAATATTCCTAAGGTCTCCTTTAGATTGTGACTATTTACAGGTACAAAGTAAGAACAATGAAAAAGATGAAGGGTTCCAATAATATTGAATTGACCAGTAAATTATGCAATAGTTTGTCTTATAGGAGGTGGAAACCATCCATACTTAAAGTGACTACTAATGTTTCATCAATTGTTTTCATATTTGGCTTCTCCTCTTGCTCTTCCTCAATAACCTTTTTCCACTCTTCTACTTTGTCTTCTTGGACAAAGGTCTCCTCTTTTTCAACCTCTATTTTCTCTATGATTTGTTCTTCTTTCTCTTCTTGAATTGCAACTTCATTATGACTTTAGTCTTTGTCTCCTATTCACTCTAAGGCATTAACAGTCTCAAATAATATGCTACATCTAGCTCAATATCTTCGAGAAAAGAAAATCTTGCTTTGAGTTTATTAATATATCCATAAGACATTCTTCTTGTTGTTTGTGTTACAAAGATTCAACTAAAGCATAATTGTTTCATGCATTAGCATAAGAGTTGCTCCACTCTGAATTAAGTATTCTCATATGGTGTATACTGAGGCCAATTTCACATGCAATATGGATGCTCTTACATATAGTTTGATGCCCGACATTCATGATTGTAATGGTTACCCCTATAAATGTAATCAATTAATCATTTATGAGCCACTCTAATAGGCTTCTTCAAACATTAGAAGCAACAGGGAATTAATGAGGTTATGATGAATGAGGAACATACGTTCCTAGTTTGTTTTGAATCCTTCAGTCAATCTCAACAAGTGCTAGAATTGAGTCCATAGCATTTTAGCAACCAACTCTTATTTGTTTAAAATTGGAAACTATGATTACAACTCCACCAAATGAAGGTGAAACAAGTTCCTCTCTTAATCAATTTACATTTCTTATCAGTAGAGTATTAGATTATGTTGAACCACATAGTGAGTTACATAGGAAACTCCTATCTATAGACAAAATAATTGTTAGATGCCTGAACAGGTAGTAGTACAAAAGAAACTAGTTCCATTCTTGATGTAGAAGAAAGGAGCCAACTTCAAGATAATATGTTGGATCCAAATACTTAGCTGAATAAAAAGGAAGGTATTCTTGAAGCAAATGACAAACTAGTAAAAGGAATATGTATGCAAAATCACTTTCAGGGCATCAAAGAAGAAACATCATTAGTATTAGTAAAGAGAATTAAGTGTCAAGAGAAAAATAGGAATTCCAACATACTAATAGAAGGAAGTCGAATAGGAAGAGGTAGGCAAGCAAAAACCCTCCATTTGAATGACTATCCTGATATGGAATTTTAGAGGATTAAATTTCTCTAAAAAATAGATGGTCGTATAAAATTATTTAGGGAAACTAAGGTCATTTTTGATAAAAAAAATTTAAGGAATAAGCTGAAGAATGATAAGTGTGAGAAGTTATGTTTTTTATAGAATCATTAATAGATGTTTGCAAACCATCAGAAGCATCACAATGGTAGAATATTGGTTGCATTTGATCTAGATAAAATTGAGGTTGAACACTCAATCAAAAAGGAACAACTCAATCATCTTGCAATCATATTGAAAATGGAGAGGATCATATTTGAAATCTTTTGCATTTATTCATGCAATCTTGCTTTCTAATGAACATAACTATAGAGTGAGCTTAGGGAGCTAAGTGATGACATCAACTCTCCATAGATTCTAACTAGAGAATTTAATAACATACTACATCAATTTGAGGTTAAGGGGAATTCTAATTTAAAAAACTATTTCGATGACTTTAAAGATTTTGTGAGTATAATACAGGTGACAGATTTCAAACAAGAGGGGCATTTTTATACATAAAGAAACAAGAAAAAGGGTATTGGTCACTAAGGAAAAAATTGATAGAGCTATGATTATCTCTTAATAGCTTTCCTCTCTCCCAAAGAGCAAGGCCTTCTTTGGAAACCTTAGGTTTTTATATCACTCACCAATATTGATACAAAACCTCCTTATCTAAAAAAAATAAATATCATTTCAAATTTAAACAATATTTTTGTAGGAGTGGAGGGCTTTGAGGATGCCATAATCAAAGGTCTCAATCATAAAATCAAAGGACAAAAAATGTACATTTGTATGAGAATGCTTCCCTTAATCAATGAGGAGCTCAAACCAAAAGAAATTATGAAATACTAATACAATAGTAAAAGAGGTAGACTATAAAGATGAGCTTAATCCTCATTATACAATTCTTCATCTGATGCAGGATTAAAAGATGAGGAAATAGCATCTCTCTACTAATACGCTCAAATAGTTTATTATAATCATTCACTTTAGAAGTTAAGGGAAAGGGTGTATTAGTTGGGGGACATGGATAGAAATGTTTCTTATCTCTATAAAAGTGTTACAGGAAGGAGAAACTTTAATAGGATTGTCTCTCTTATAAATAACCAAAGAGTTCAAGTTAACTTTCAACAAAAATGTTACATAAAGCATTCACTTTTTTTCTCAAACATCATTGGCACACCAACTAACAATCATTATTTTATTCAGATGCTAGAGTTTATCGTTAATAAACAAATCACTCCTCAAGATGGTAATTCTCTCTTTAGACCCTTCATTAAAAGAGATGTAGAGAAGGTAGCTTCTCAATCCATCCTATCAGGCCCCTGGACCTGATAGGTTAAATGGTTTCTTCTTCCACAAAATGTGCAGGAACACTAGAACCATGGTGGTTAAAGCTATGTTGGAGTTCCTGAATAGAGGTAAATTATTAAAGAAAGTCAATAAAATATTAATTTATCTCTTTAATATGATTTCCTCAATTGGTTCTCTAAAATATTACAAACCATTATAATGTTGTAACACATTACATAAGTTCATATTCAAGTTGATCATAAGTAAACTAAAGGAGATTCTTCCTAAATACATCAACACTTCTCAAGGAGTTTTAATTATAGCTCGATAGATTATAGATAACATCATGCTCTATAAGGGATATAATAGGAGACATTTAAGTAAGTATTGTGCTATTAAAATAGACTTCTAAAAGGATTTTATTTGTTTAGATTGGCTTTTTATCTTATAAAGTCATTTACATTTACTCATTAAATTGTAGAATGGTTGAACAATATAGAACTTCAGTTTCATATAGTGTTTTGATCAATGGGAAGCCCTCTAATCTCATTAAGGGAGCTAAGGTTTAAGATAAAATGACCTATTACCCTCATATCTCTTCACCTTAGTAATGGAAGTTCTAACAAGATTGATTATGATATCCATTAATTAAGAACAACTCTTTAAATATAATTCAAAGTGTAAAAAGTTAAGGATCAATAGCTTATGCTATGTAGATGACTTAGATTCTCTTTTCAAAAGTCGATAGCATTTTAATAAGTACCTTAATAAAAGCTATGAGTACTTTCAGGGAGCTATCGAATCTTTCTATTAATAAGAGAAGAGTTAGACCCCTTAGTTCTCCTCTTTAAATGGTTTAAGGTAGTATAGACCCCTTTTTTCATATTTAGAGATCCCCATCAGCTCAAGGAACCTTTCTTTTAATGATTACCTTCCTCTGTTGGAAAAAATACATAAAAGAATCTCCCATTGGTGCAATAAGAGCCTATTGCTAGTAGGGAGGCTACAACTCATCAATTCAATCCTAAACAACTTATGTGTTCATTAGTCCTCATACCTCATATTCCTTTTAATATTAGTAAATCAATTGAAAGAATGACGAGAAGGTTTCTTTAGTCTAGAGACTTCAATAAAAGAGAAATGGCCAAGGTCAAGTGGAGTGATTTATTCCACACAACGCATAAAGAGGGATTTAAGATAATGTTAATCTTGATTATCAATAAAACGTTGATAATTAAGAGTGGAAGATCCTAATAGATAAATATGCTTTATAGGTTAAATAGATACATGTATTTTATCTAGAAAATGAAAGTTTTTGGACAATGTAATCAAGGTATAACTCCTCTTAATCCATGTCTCAAATTATAAAGTTTGGTGTTATAGTCAGGTCTTATATCAAGGTTAAGATAGGGGATGGTGTGAAAACAAGTTTATAATATAATGATTGGACTGGATTATAACCTTTGAGAGAAGCTATTGAAACTCTCTTTACATAGTAATACCCGATTTAGTGACTGTTAAGGAAGTGATAGGAAGTAAAGCTAGTGTCTTGGAAGCTCTTTCCAAAACCTCTGTTACTGGTCAACTCTTATGAACTATTCTCAATCATGATAGACAAGATACCATATAATGGAATAGGAATCTTAATGGCTACTTCGCTAATTCTTTATGCAAAGATATGTTAATAAACAAGATACCATATAGTGGAATAGGAATCTTAATGGTTACTTCACTAATTCTTCATGTAGGGATATGTTAAAGTCACCAGTTCCAAGTGTAAATTAACATGGAAGCAACCTATTTTAATCCAAGAATAGAAAACACACCAAATGTAATCCAACATTTGAAGAAAACCTTAAAGTGATCAAATATATTGATATAAACAATGAAAATAAGGAAAGTTAACAAGTTTTGTCATCTTACAACTATTTATAATGAAAAATAACACCCTAATATGAAGTTTACTTGAAATAAAACTCTAAAACATGTCAAACTCTAAAGTATGAAGTTTATTTAAAATAAAACTATGATAGTTCTGAGCATGAATATTTAATCATTTTCAACATGGATTTGCATGTTTTGATGACTCATAACCAGGTTTGCAATAGCTTTATGGCTAAAAATCAGAAGGAAACTATCAACTGTTGATAAAGTTAAAGCATTCCTAAACATTCCATCTTTATGTATCCTTTACAATTGGGGGGAGGAAATAACATAACACCTTTTCTTCCAATGTGAATGCTCCTTTTGATACTTGGTTTGGATTGATTCAAATAAACAACTTTCACTATAGTGTGAGAGGTGTTTCAAAGCAAAGTCAAACTTAAGGACAACTTGTTTATAGAAAAAATAATCTCCACAAGAGAGCAGCTAATAGCTCATGAGATACATAAAAATTGCAACCATTGTGAGATCATATAATATCATTGTCAATAGATACCAAGTTTCAAATTCTTCAAAAAGGGGTTATTCATTAACCTCTTATATTAATAACTTGTTTTACAAACTTGTAGTTTAATATGTTGGCAATGATATGGTTATTGAGTGTATAAAAAACCTTTCTCGATGTCTAGAAGACACTTCTTTAACTAGTCTCTTTAGTAGTCAGCTAACTCTTATCTTATTTTTGTGAAATATTTTTTATTTTATAAAAAATGTTAATAGTTTTTTATTTCAATTTATTTTCTTTTAAATACATAATAAAAGTTTTTAAACAGTTTTCATGTATTAAATGTTTGAACTCCATTCATGTATACGTTATATGGATGTGTAAAATAACTATGACAATATTTAAATTATACGAAAATATTATTTTAAAGTTAAAATTTATCTTTATTAAATAATATTTAGCTTTTATTTTATGCAATGCATTAATTTTATAATATTTTTTTATAAATTTAAATATTCTAATTAAAATTTGAAACATAATATTTTAAATCAAGTTTGTTTCTTATGAATAATATTAAAAGATTTTTTTAACTTTTTCCAAACATTAATTTCTACTATAAAAAATTAAAATATTTTTATAAAATATAAATTACTCTCCTTGTAATATTTTATGTGTTATATTACAGTGAAACTAATCTACTATATATATAGAGATAGAGAACATTATGAGTTTTTCAATCAAAATATTATGTAGCTATCTGATTAAGGTATTTTAATATCTTATCTAGTAAATTTTATTTGATAACATATTCATAAATATATCTTGCATACTTAAGAATGGTAAAGCTTGCTCATCCCAACAAATTTGATGTGGTTTGAGTTGATCAAGCTTCAAATTAGATTTAAACTTTTTTTTAGAAATTTGTGCTTTTTGCTGAGCTCGAGTTGAAACTTTCCTACAAAAGGTTGGAAATTTTTAATAAAATGATATCGTTTTTTTTTTGACATTAAACCTTCACGAAACAGCAAAAAAGCAAATAGAGGAGGCAAAAACTAAACCCAAGCCAATAGGCTTAACCCCATACACCCAGACCTAGGCCTCCTCTAAACTACTCCTAAAAGAAATAACATCAGAAACAAGAA
>JANZXV010367443.1:0-10272 GCA_027576455.1 Erythroxylum roigii
ATTACAAGGGTAATTTTGGAAAAAATATTACAAGTCATTCCATTCCATTCATTTTTAGTATCACTTCCAAACAATGGTCAAAGGAGTCCCTCTTATTTTATTTAAACTTCCAAACAATAGAGTGACCCATTTTATTTCATTCTATTTTACTCCATTTCATTTCATTCCATTAATTATCATTTCATTCCAATCCATCCTAAACTCCCAAATATTCCCTAAGGCTCGTAATAAAGGAATTAAATCTCTTATACCAATTTCACTAACAAAAAAGAAGCAAGGACGGCGCAACCCATCAACGTCCAGGGAGGGTGATGCAACCCAACGAGGGTGACGTGACTCAGAGGCGACCCAACGAGGGTTGTGTGATCTAGAGGCGACCCATCTATGTCCAACGACCCAGTGACAACAGTGGGACCTAGAGGCGAGACCCATTGACAACGACATGAGAGGGAACTAGCGAGGCGATAGTGAGGGTGACCCAAAGGCGATAGCGAGACAACCTAGCGATGGTGGCGTTAGGGGGAGATAGGTGGCAGTGCATGTGTTCTGTGGAGGTACACGACGACCTAGATCCAAAGAGTGAAGCAACAACGACCCAGATCCAGATCTGTATAACCCACGCGAGCTTTAATAAATTTCATATGAGACCTATGCGAGCTTCGTTCAACTTGCTACGACCCAGATATCCTTGACCCATGGAGCTCTATGGCAACGAATGGAGTGCCTTCACCCTTGTCCATGGAAGATTTTCCTATGCTCACCGAGAGATGGGTCAAAAAATGGCATTTAGAAGGGGGATAACCTCACTAAAAGCTTCAGATTCCCAGAAATCCTCCCCAATAATGGCGCTTGGATAAAGAAAATTCAATTGTAGCGGCCTAAGATACAACTAAAATATTACCCGGATGCCATGAAGGATGATGTCATCAATCCACCAATCGAATTGTTGCAAGTCAGAGTGAGGGCTTGGTATATTGCCCTAGTTGGCTCTTTCTGGAGCAAGAGATCCGCATTTCCAATCATCAATGCCTGGGCTATTGCACGATGAGGTAAGAAAGTTTTGGAAAAAAATTTACTCATGGATGATGGCACTATTATGTTTAAATTTGTTATTGATAGCAACTTGAATGAAATACTAGAAATGGGACCTTGACATATAAGGGGTCAACCCATGTTTATTCAGAAGTGAAAACCTAGGATAACATTTGGTACAGAATGTGTGGAATTTTTTATGGGTGAATTTTCATAATTTGCCTATTAAATTTTGGACAATTGAAGGATTGAGTTTTTTAGCAAGCTCTTTAGGTAAGCCCCTTGGTATAGATACTTAAACATGCAGAATGGAGCGAATTGGGTATGCAAAAATATATGTAGAGGTTAAAAAGAATGTTGTACTACCTGATCATTTACCAATTCTAAAGTTAGGTGAAACAGGGGAGATTGTCTAATCTGAAGTTAAGGTGACATATCCCTGGAAGCCTTAAAGCTCAAACAAGGAATGGGTTCCTAGGGAAAAACGTTTTCAATCTAGATGGCAGGATGAGTTATTAGGGGTTGAATCTTCTCTAGTGGGTAATGTGAGGCTACGAGTGTACAAGTTGATGCTAATGAGAATCCAGGTAACTTAGAAATAGATACCCCAAATCCTGAAGGTGAGAAGCCCAATATAGCATCTAGACACACCTCTCGGTTCAAGGAACATGATAACCAGGAAGATGTAACTACTACACAAGATTCACAATCGATGGAGGAAGAGATAGACGATGACCTTGGTTTACTAGATCATGATCAAACAAGCAACTTGCTGCTGATACAACCAAAGAATGATAGAGTTATTGAGATAGCAGAAATGTTTCATGAGAGTTCGCCTAACCCCAAAAGAAAATTGGCTTGAAGGAAAACCAAAAAGAAGGGGTATTCCCCTTAAATGATCATTCTCATATGGAATACAAATGGGTTAAATAACCTTCTCAAATAGTCTATGGTGAGAGAATTAGTAATGGATAGGAAGCTAATTATGGTAGGCCTACTTGAGATAAAAATAATTCAGAATGGACTATCTTTTTGGGTGCTCAATGAAAGACAATTACTAATCATCCACATCATTATAATGGTCGGAGAATCTACTTATATAATTCAAAACAAAAGGAGGTGACTCATTAAAGTCTAACGAAGTTGAAGGTGGATAAAACATATAATAAAGTAAAGAAGATACATGTAACTTTTATAGTCAACAACACACAACAGACACTTAGCCAAGTTGATTTGCCATAATCAATTGATGTACTCTATCTTTGTACCTATTAAATTATTTTGATCTTGTAGGTAGATTAGGTGACTCATTGTAGTGAAGTTTTGTAGTTTTTTCTAGTATTAATACAATTCCTTTTTATTTTTTCAAAAAAATCATTCGCTAACAAAAATCAAAATTCCATTTAGAATTTGACATAATGAATAAAAATAAAAGAAAAACTATTTCATTCTTTTTTCTTTATCTATATCAATTAATACATTTTTTTGATTCACTAACAAAAATCAAAATTCCATTGAGAATTTACAATTTTAATACTTTTTATTTTGATTCACTTACAAAAATCAAAATTTCATTAGAAATTTGGCATAATGAATGAAAACATTTCTTATTAATACTTTTTGTTTTGATTTACTAACAAAAATCAAAATTCTATTAAGAATTTGAAATAATGAACAAAAACAAAAGAAAAACTATTTATTCTTTTTTATCTATATCACAAAAGAGTATTAATTACTATTTTTTGTTTTGATTCACTAACAAAAATCCAAATGCCATTGATAATTTGACATATTAATACCTTTTATTTTGATTCCATTGAGATTTTTTTGAAAATTGAATAAAATAGGTATTAACGATAGTAAAAAACTATTTCGACATCACAATGTTTACAATTAGAAGCATATCACTTAGCTTCTAACGCAATTTACAAAAGAAGTGAGGAGAGTGTAAAAAAAATAAAATAAAATAAGGGGAGCTCACAAATGCCATTTGCTTTTAATTTCGAGGGTGAGATTATGCTCCATGTTTTTGGCAATGAGCACCGATCCAATCCAATTTATGCTCTTATTCACTACTCTATGTTTATCTTCTCTAAATCTAGTGTAAAGTCTTCAGTTCCTTTCTTTCCACAAGGAATATATTGTAGTTAGAAATGTTTTTTTGATAAGGATAACATTCGATTTGCCTTTCTTAGTGAGAGCAATAATGTTGTTCAAAATGGACTACCAATCCCAAGTTGTAATCGATAAGTTCAACAGATGTTGAGTACGCCCCCAAACCACCATGGAGTAGCTTGCAATTAAAAATAAATGGCTCTGATCTTCCTCGCGATCTTAACACAGCTCACATAAAGAGTCATGCTGCCAATGCCGTCAGTTCTTAAAGTGCTAGACTATTGAGTCACATGAGTGGGATCATATAGAATGAATTTGGTACATTTATGATATGATTTTATGATTGATTTCATATGCATAATATTAGCATACACATATGATTTATGAATTTGACAAACATTGCCAAGATTATATATGCACTCAATTGACATATTTCGGGGTATGAAACTAAAATGAATGTGTATTTCCAATGTCATGTACTTTGGTTTACCAATGACAAGAATTGATGGATTATAATTGGTAACTTGGAATTAATTGTTACAATTGAGAAATTGATGAATTAAAAAGTACATTTAGTCTAGGAAAAATGTCATGTGGTAAGACAAATTGACATATGAAAATTTAGGATGACTAAGCCAATAAATAAGTGACATTTGACATAGATAAATGTAACACCCCTCTCCCAACGGACATATGCACATGCGTCCATTGAATACACGTGTACATGCCGGACAGAAATGACATGTTAACTATCTCACCCTCACTGTACATAACATGGAATCATACACTAAACCATCAATCACACATTTATAAACCCAAAATGATATCACATTATATCAAATCCATAATTTATACAATACCATCCATGTTTTACAACATTATTCTATGAGCATAAACAACTCAGTGCACACCAAATGCAATAAACATGAAAGAAACAACTATGTACTCAATCCCAGCTGACCGACCTCTGAGCGAAAAACTGATTGTAATAGTTACACAAAATATGCTTCTACGGAGTCTTAGAAGCTAGGTCGTCTCACTCTTGAACCTGAAAAGTAACGGTGCAATTTTAATGAGTTTTGCGAACTCAATAGAGTAACCATCCTCGATGGTTCACTCATGTCATAAAACAAGATCAACTATAGCATGTAATCATACAGTTCAAATCCACTTGATAAATTTCAAGTACTATCACAGATAAATCATTTCTTAGTTAAACAATTCAATCATATAACAACATTCACACAACTTTGCAAATCATTCATTGAATTCAAATCATATGCAAATGCTATATAGATGAGACTCACTTTCATTTTTATCTTGTTGTGAATGTGTGCTTTTAATAATATCCGGAAGCATCGAGCTCAGTCAGTTAGTCAGTGACTCATTGATCACAATGAGCCATAGGCTCGAACCACATATGCGGGAGCTTAAAGCTCTTATCAGTAACATTATTAGTAGCAACATTAGTCACAACTCCTTTATATTACATGCATTGGAAATGAAATGCAAGGCACAATTCAGTAATCAAATTCAATCATTTTCATTTGCAAGTATTATGATAGTTCAACGGTCACAGTATTAATCACAATAACAGTAGTCATCGGACTAGGTCCGACATTCAACTTTTTAGTTGAGAATCAAAAAATCATTTAGGTAGACGCATTCGCATTCAATCAGCACTTCCAATATCATTTCCATGCATCGAAACGCCTCGAACAAATACTGTCTGGAATCCAGTACACAAATAACACATTTAAATACAGTTCAATAAGATAGCAATACAGTTCAGTACAATTCAGTATTAGACAAATCAAGAAGGTGAGACCATCTTAGGTTACTCACAATATGCTCTAAACAGTTATTGCCTTGAAGTTCCGGCAATGTTTGGGTACTGTCGCTCAATACGCTCCTCTATACATACAATACATACAAATATTATAATATTGCACAATTTTGTATTCCTTAATGCACATTCATGTATACTAAATATGTACAATGTATGTTCATGACAATTCTAGGTTTTTTATCATTTATTTTGTCGCAATAATCATTCGGATATCCACATTCCATTGATTAACTCAGATTTGTTTAAAGGTACACTTTCAGGTTCATTTTGCACAATTAATTTCATCAGGAAAGTGAAGGAATTTGGTAATACTTCCTTCTAACAAATTATTCTCCTATGTTTTAAGTCTCTATTGATACCAAAATCATTCAATTTGGTTCATTATTCAATGAGTTATGCTCGAAATACCTCAGACTGTGTACATGTGAAATTTTAGCTAATGCATGATCATGCATTCAAGTTGTACACCTCATATCTCTCAATTCCAGTATCCAAAAATTATAAACTTTATACCAATTTAAAGCTAAGAGAATAAGCTATAATTTGGTGAAGACACCTCAATCTAATTTAGCCTATACCAATATAGTTTATTCAATAACCATATGACATGATTTCTGTCCCTGGTAGTGCTACAACTTAAGCCAAGACATACTTTTAAGCTAAATTTTAAGATCCTTAATAATAGAATTCAAATTCAATTTCTTTTTAGAATTTGTAGTCAAATGTCTCTAGTTCAATTTAAATCAAGAATCATTTCATTTGTAAATCTACATATTAAAATAGAGCTAAAATACCAAGCATGTTCAGTTAAAACATTCTAGTTATCAAATTCCAGCACACCTCAACATTTTCATCCTAGCACCTCTTTTCAGGATAACTTTGCATGATCATTATGACAAGAAAAATGGTGTATTTCAGTAACACTTTCTTTTAGAAAATTGTTCCACTATGTTTCCAGTTTCTAATAATACCAAAAACATACAATTTGATTTAGTAAACTGAAAGTTATACCTAAAACAATTCAGACTGTTTTTAAACTATAACAGAACTCCTAACTCTACTTCCAGCCAGATTTTGAAATGCTTAGAGATAGAATTAACATTCGACTTCTTCAGGAAAGTTGTAAACTTATGTCTCTAATTTATTCTGAATCAAGAATCAACTCATTTATAAATCCACAGATCAAGTAATAATCAGAATACCGGACCATGTTCATGAAAATTCTTCAGTTCATAACATTCCAACAGACTTCCACACTTTCATTCTATCAATCATTTTCAAACCAATTCAGATAGCTCTAAATTTTTATGGAGAGAAAGAAAAATGTCTTAGGAATCTATTGGTTCAAGTTTCAAGTTATTTGGAGGTCGGATGGAAAAGTTATAGCCAAAATACTCAAGCTGTGCAACAAAACTATTTTAGTTCATATTTACATTTTAAACACTAACATCAAACACGCAATCCCTCACCTTCTTCTTCCTCTCTCTACTGCAATTTTTGTTTTCATGAAAAGTAACAATTCTCAATAGAAACTATACCTTATTTTTCACATCTTTCTGAAGTTAACTTCATAAACTTTCATCAAATCTCAGCTCATCTCATCACAATCAATGCAAAAATCCAAGATTTAAACATAAACATCAAAATCGATATCCCTCATGCTTACTCCTTATTTTCTTCATTGTTCTCCATGTTTTAGTACTTATTCATTCTCATTACCAAATTTATTTCTTCCATATCACTCATGCATGAACCCATGTACAAAACATTAAAACACCAGCAAATGTTATTAAAAAAAATTGTACTTGATGCAGAAAAATTTCAGCTTAAAAATTCTAGATTTTCTAACCCTCTCAAGCAACCAAACATCAACGTACATTTATATTCTTCAGCTAGTTCTCCAGTAGTTAAGAGTTATACAAAAACATAAATAACAAGTAGTTTCGATGATGGGTGAAAAGAATAAAGAAATGAGTTTTCATGTGGGTGTTTTCGATGGAGTAATGAGAGAATGAGAGAAAGACACCAAACTACGTGGGTTAAAACTTCAATGACACATGACACCCATGCATGTGGGCCATGTGTCACCTTCCTATTTGTCTCTTTTTAAACCCCACATTTTCAGAAATTCTCTAAAATTCACCAAAAATTTTGGAAAAATCATAATACTCTCCAAATAACTTTTCAACGCAAATAATTCACAATTCATATTTAATCACATTTATAATTCAATTATACACGAAAAATGTCAATGATGCATGTACAATTATTTTAATGAGCCAAATAAATATTCATATGTGTGTGAATATACTATGATGCATGAGTATGAAATGCACTTCTAATTTCTCACTATACAACTCACTATTTTGGGGTCTAGCCTCGAACATAGGATGTTACAATAAATGAGTGACATTTCGCATAAGTAATTAATTAAAAAATGACAGCAACGATTAAGTGACAAATGACCTAGTATAAGTGTTGGACTCCATTTCCAGAGCCCAACATTCGGAGTCATAAAATGTGATCTTCATAATCAAACTCATTTCTTCAACTTCATAACAGACTTTGGAATCTTCCAACCAGAATTACAATTTGACTTCTTCAGAATATTTTTAGCTCTATGTCTCTTGTTTATTTATAAACAAGAATCATCTCATTCGGAGCTTTACAGACCAAGATATGATTAAAATACTGAAGTATGTTAGTCAAATCCCCAATTCATACTCTTCCAACCAATACCCTCACTTTGATTCAATCAATCGTTTCAAATCAATACCAAAAGCTATAAAGTTTTATGGAGAGATAGAGAAATGTGTTAGGAATCTATTGGTTTAAAAACCAGGTCATTTGGAGATCGGATGACAAAGTTATGGCCGAAAGAGTCAAACATGTTCAGAGATGGAAAATCCTTCGGGTGCACTTGCAAGGAACAAAAGTGCGATCGCAAGGATGGTGGTGCGCTCGCAAGGAAGGCAGGTGCAATCACAAGGATGATGCGAACGCAAGGAAATCAAGGTGCGATCGCAACCGAAGCTATCCTGTATATATACATATCCTATGCAACATCACTAACTTCAAATGATCATAACTTTCAACTCCAATATACAAAAATGACATACTATATACCGTTGGAAAGCTAGAAAAATAATCTACAACTTTCAAGAAGACAACTTTGTCTAATTCATCCTAGATTAATCCAGATTTTCCCCTGAAATTAGAAAACACATTTTTCCCTATGAAAAACTTGAAAATGTAATGTACAAACTTGGAAGGTCATAGGCCTAAAACACAATCATATTTCATTAATGAATCCAAAAAGATTTTGAGCCTAGCTTTAATTAAAAATCAACATACACATCACTAACTTAAAACAAAATACAAAAGGATGCTCAATATTGATATGCTTATAAAGCTATCCAAAAGTCTGATCACTAACTTAATTACAAATGTCTCTAACTATCTTGGAGATTCTGATGCCTTGCAAGGCTCACACTCGTCTTGTTCTGCACATGAGGAGTGAAAAAATATTGGGTTGAGTTACAAAGCTCAGTGGCTAATATATTTATAGCCATCGGTAATTAATCACAAATTCAAGCATATGTATATATATGTATAATCTAGCAATTAGATCAATTCAACAATTCTAGTTCATAGTCTCAAAGTTAAACATGTTATCACATAAGCATCTCATATAATTATTCAACCATTCATGTATAACACTCAATCATTTATCACGCTCAACAAAGCAAATGCAACACACGACAAATTGCTCTAGGGTTTCATGAAACGAAATGAAGAAACCAAAGTTTACACCATGAACAAAATGAGTCCATTTTCGGAGCTCATATTTCATAAGCGGGCAGTCGGGAGAAGGCTCTTGTCTACGTGCACGTGACGAACGAAATGGTTCCTCTCTCACCCAAACAAAAGCACACATTCATTTTATCATATGCTCATAGTTTCATGATTTTTCCTTCTTTTCATTTAATGTTATAACCTCTTTCAAGGTATAACATAATCACAATGCATCATGCATTTCCAATCAAGTCACAACAATTCAATTTCAATCAATCAATATACACACACATAGGCAAGAATTTGCCTAATCACATAATTACTATAAATAAATTACTCACCTAATTTGCGTGCAAAAATCCAGGTCAAGGTTGTCTTTCCCCTTGCTTTTGGTTGGCATTCCTTGGTTTCCTTTAAACAAACAAGTTCTCATTAAACACAACATTCCCATAGAAATTCATAAAGCTTCAAAATTCATAAAAATGACATAAATGCTAAGTTGGGCTTAGGCTTAACCTACCCATAGTCTATTTAGGTTAGAAAAAACCAAAAACCTAGTTTAGGAACCCATAACCCCCAAAAACCAAAATCCTAGTTTAGGAACCCATAACCCCCATCTAGGATTTCTCTTTTTTCTTTCTACACAAACTCATTTCTCTCTTAAATCCCTTTTTTTTCTACTAAGCAAGAAGAAGGATGATACTTAACAAGTTGATTCTTCCCCTTTTTCTCCTTCTTTCCTTCTTCTCCAACACTCCACGCACACTTTTCTTCTCTTTTCTTCTCTCCATGTTTTTCCCTATTTTCTCTCTTTCTTTCCATTATTTCTCATCTTTCTTTCTTACTTTAAGACCATTTATTTGGGTTTTTCCCCCTTTACCCTTTATTTACCTTGTCCTTCCCATTTTACCCTTTATATCTATAAATTAACATCTTAACTTCCTATTCTGATCAGGCAATTGAAGAACTTTGATAACACTTTTTCCTAGAAAAATGTTCCCCATTATCTTAAGTTTCTAATGACATTAAAATCATTCAATTTGGCTTAGTAATTTGAAAGTATTGCCCCAAACATTTTCAGATTATTCTTATACTGAAATAATATACTATACTTAACTTCCACCCAGAAATTGAAAATCTTAGAGACTAAATTAGAATTATATTTGTTGGGATCCGTTTCCGGAACCCAACCTATCGATCAACGAATCATATCTTAACTAACATCGCTTCAAAAAAAATTTTCAATCATTAATATTATTTTTACACATCCTCCGAAGTCATTTCAATTTCCCATTTTGAATTAATGTATTCCATATCTTCAATTCATTTATTTCTTCAAATTCTAATCACAATCATCAATTCGTTTAGCCTTTCCTCATATGTGAATCATAATCATCAATTTAACCAAAAACTTATTTTTCTTTTGCCATCAAGATATGTCTATGTCTATCACCAATTCAAACCATAAACAAAACACTTCA
>JANZXV010367523.1:0-10265 GCA_027576455.1 Erythroxylum roigii
ATCATTAACTAGTTCTGATTGGATAATTAGTGATTGTTATCTTCTCTGATTCTTATAGAGGCACAATTGGAGCGTCGATCCACCGACGTAGCAGAGACTTCCCGGCATTAGCTCGGAAGTGATAGGTGAGTGACCTAGATGGCTCTCGTTCAATTATTATATGTCTAATGTGGGGGATAATGGTGGGATTAGTGGTTGTGTTGTTTCTGACTGAATTCCGGACAGATGGTCCGATGAATTGGAAGAGTTGACATAGAAGTGTTTTGTTGTGAATTGTTTGCTATGACTGTGATATACTGTGATCGATTGCCTTGCCTCCAATGTGACATGATTGTGTGCCATTGACTGATGGTGTTACATTGACTGTGAAATTTGACATATGCATTTCATACTCAAAGGCATTAATGAATAAGAATAGTTGTGACCAGAGTCGCCACTGATACTGAAAACGAGCCTCGAGCTCGAAGGGAGATAATCTTACTCCCTAGATGCGTCTACTGCTTACTGATTACTGTATAAGCACTCGGTCACAACACTGAAACAAAATAACATGGAAAGGTGTCTCATGCATTGCATTCACACTGGACTGTTTTCCATTATATACCACTGACTGTATTATTACTGTGACTGGATTATTACTGTAAATTGTTTGTGTGATGCATGAATTGGGCGAACCATCGATGATGGTTCCTCATTGAGTTCGCGAACTCATCCAAAATTGGAATTTATTTTTCAAGATTGAGAGTAGACTGATAGCTCCTGAGAGACTATAGCGTCGTGTACATTGGATTGGCGAGAGAGGCTATGGCTCAAAGGTCAGTCAGCTGGGCTTTCTTTTGGAGACTTTTAGTTAGCACTGTTACTTTTTTGTATTTTGGGTTAAGTATTCAGAGTGGTGTAAAGACTGAAAACACTGACAGTTTGTAAATTACCGAGTTTGAGTAAATGAAATGGAATACGGTTGGTTTTAAAAAGTTTCAATTTTCTTATTACTGTTTTATTATTGTGATGCCATGGGGAGTATAGCGGTGTTTGTCAGTAGTGTTCTCTTATCGTAGGATATGTACTGGAATGACCTACGGGCGTTCCGATGGATACTCTACGGTAAGGGGGCGCTACACATATGCTCTGTTTTCCTTTTTCACTGTGCATATATATATACATATGCAAATATTTTTGCTGGTTGGACACATGAATTGACAATAAGTGTAGAGTTAATGTGAAAGAAAAATTCGTGATATAGAGATGAGTTAGATGAAAGGAAAGAGTTGACGAAACTGAATGAATTTATAGTTAGAAAATGGTTATAAGATAATGTTCTTAGATGTGAAAGATCGTCCAGACGAACCCCGCAAATGTTCAGATAAACCCTGCTATCGTCTTCAAACGATCATAACCCTAGCTCCCCTATCATCTTCAGACGATCGCAACCCCCTATCATCTTCAGACGATCACAGCCGCTATCGTCTTCAAAAGATCGCCACGTCACAGCCACTATCATCGTCAGACGATCACCACGTTGACCCTACTATCGTCTTCAGACGGTCGCGACTTTGAAGATTGAGGACTGATGCAACATCCTTCGATCTTTTGGCTATATCTTTTTTGTCCGACCTCCAAATGACATGGGACTTGAACCATTGGACTCGTAACACATTGATCTTCATCTCCACCAATAATTATAACCATCTAAAACCATTTAGGAGATATTGATTGATGAATTTGGGACGGAATTAATGAGGAGTTCTGGAAAAGGATAACTAGAGCTTCTTCATTGAACATGCTTCGATATTTTAGGCATAACTTGTTATATAGTTATCGAAATAAGATGGTTTTTTATTTAGATTAAACTAGAGACATAGAGATACAATGTTTCTGAAGGAGTAGAAATTTAATTCTTTCTCTAGAATTCCATATTTTAGAATTAAAGTTGAGTACAGGATGCTATTTAAGCTTATGAATAGTTCCAATTATTCTGAATATAAGTTTTGGGGTACTGAACCGAATTGAATGATTGTGGTATCATTAGAAACTTAAGACAATGTAGAACCCTTTTCTAGAAGAAAGTGTTACAAATTAATTCATTTACTGATCAGAATGATCACAGAAAATTCACCTAAAAGGTCTGGATTTTTGGAAGTGATATAGGACTGAAGTGAGAGTTTGGATAATTGTTTAGTCTTGTAATGCTAGAATAACATTAATGAGTGAATTTTTGGTATTAAAGTACCAAAGCTATGTGTATAATGGAGATGAAGTGGTTCATATGATTAAATTTGTGATTCAAGAAGAGGAGTAAAGTGTATCTATTAAAAGTGAATGAGAAATGAGTTGTTATGAAAGCAAATGATGCTAAAAATGAGAATGTGATAAAATGTGAAATTTGATAATATACCCTAGATTGTCATGAACATGCATCGTACATATTCCATACACATACGTGTGCATAAATGAGTGCTTATAATTGTGCAAAGTTATTAATGTGTGTGTGTGCAATGTGTGTATTGCATAATTTTGATGTGCAAGGTGAACGTCCACATTCAGACGTTTCCAAATCATGAAAGCTAATGCTAATTTGGAGCACATTGTGAGTAGACCGAGATGGTCTTACTTTATTGTTCGTTTTGTTTATGTTATGAATTGAATGATTATGCAATGTGAATGTGTTAGTTCCAGACAATATATGTCCAAGGAGTTTGATAAATGTGAAAACATTGAAGTGCTCCTTGTATATGAATTGGATTGAAATGAGTGTACATAATTTGATTGTTGAATGTCGGACCACGATCTGATGATAAATGTGTTCTGAATGTGCATTTGCGTATGAATGAAAATTTGATTCCCAACTTTAATACTGAATGCCAAACTAAGGTTCGATGACATGCAAATGTGATTGATGCATTCCATTACATGAATGCATGAGAGATAAAGGCAGTTGTGATCAGAGTAGCCACCGAAAAAGAGCTTAAAGCTTAGACTGTGAAAAAGAGCCTAGAGCTCAGAGAGTGATTAAGAGTCCGGTATCTCCAACGGATACGGGATAGTTATTGATAAACCTGATATCTACAATAGATACGGGACAGTTATCGGCACTCGGACACAACAATAATAAATTGAAAGTGAGTCTCATAAGCATTGCATATGCATGATTTAAATAGTTTGAATGATTTCTGAATGTGAAATATGTTTGAAATGAAGGTGATTTTATGAATTGTATGTGTTATGTGATTGAGTGAGCCATCGATGATGGTCACTCACTGAGTTCACAAAACTCACCCAAAATTTGCAATTATTTTTTGAGCTCTGAAGAGTACCCCGTTAGGCGAACGGGAGTATAAACACTACATTCAAGTAAGAGATAGAGGTCGGGATTAATCCTTGTCTGCATTTGTACTTTCTTATATTTTTTTATCAATTTGTATATTTTGAAATTTCTGTACAATACGAATATGAATATTTCAGTATGTAATAGCTTTTGAAATTGGAAAAGTTGGCAAATGAGATTGATCAAAGTGTCATAATAATCCTTGTGTTTTTGAGGTTTATGTAATAAAAAGTATGGGCCCGAAATTGAATATTGATTTCCATATACGCGTGTGATATTTTTGAAAAATTTGTACTGAGTTTTGAGTGTTTATCTGTTCTAGCATGTTGCCTTTATGAGATACATTCTCGAACATCACTCAGGATGTTGGGTACGTGTCTTGCGAGAGTGGGGTGCTACAATTTGGTATCTGAGCCCAAATTTAGTTTCTTGTATGGGCATTTTTTGACATATGTGTCAAGTTTCATGTTTTTTGTCATGTCATAGCAGACATTAATAACTGATCCCTAACTTGATTCGCAAGTGTATGATTCACACGCATGAGCATTTGTTAAGAGTTTGAGTTAATAGAATTAACAAGAAGAATGATGCTCTTTCAGAATGTAAGAAAACAAAAGTTTGTAGATATTTAGAAAGGAGAAATAGTATATGGGTAAATATGACAGATAATGATTCAATGTATTTGTATTGGTAGTTGTATTGTTGAATGATATCAATATTGTGCTGTGATGGCATACTTTTGAGTGAGATATAGACGTGAATGTATTGTCGTGGAGTAATTGAGGAAAATAAGGATATAAGTAGAAATGATAAGATTAAAGTATATAAGCTAAGTTGAAAGAAAATAAATCTTTCTATGACCTTGAAAGGTTGAACTTGGACTTAGAATGGTTGTGTGTTTGTCATGATAAGAGTTTATGATTCAGTATGAGAATATATCTGTGGAATGGAGACTAGAGTTTTACAATGGTTATGCTTGTATAATTATGAATTGATTGATAATAGACATATGGGAGATGAAATAAATGACAATAGGAAGATGAGATAGAGATGAGATAAAGAAAAAGATGATAAATCAATTGAGAAGAGTAAAGCACCCAATATGGTACATGAATCATTATGACATGATGTAACACAAGAAGGGGTAAATTCGGGAGAATTGGGTTAAAATTGATGTTAGTATATGTCAATGCGAGGAAACCCCGATCGTGGCAAAGATAAAGAGAGAAATATTTTCTAAGATCAATTGACATCAAAGTATTACTATTGTAAGATAATTGGTGATCTGTCAGAAATAAATCTCTAAATAGAATGGGATGACCTTGATGATACACACTTAATCATGTGCAATCATGTCTAATACATCATTGAGTTTTTATGAATAAAACATCATGACTGTGTACGAAATGATAGAAATTGATCTTCTTGAGGTACTAAGAATCATCGATAAACGATAATAACAACAGTTGATTGATAAGAATTATATGAATAGTATAGATGATAGTAACAAGAAATCTTCTTTCAAAGAAAAATTTCCCTGAATTAGGTTAAGTTGATTAGATGATTCAATTTAAGATTGATCAATGAAGAATCAAATCAGAAATGAATAAGCAATGAATCAAAAGTGAATATTGAAGTCATATCCTTAGCAGAGACTCAAGCATAAGAGGTAGAAAATGCTACTGAGAATGTATGTATTTTGTTGATGTTAAGTATCCAACTAAGTTATTGGATTCTTGAATTCAAGGTGGCATTATTCGAGTGATGAAGTTAAATGAGAAGTGGAGGAGTATTTGAGGAAACAATACTCTTGCCTTCCTGATCAATCAGATAAGAATTTCAAGGACAAAAATTATTAAAGAGAGGAGAATTGTAACATCTCGTTTCCCATATTAAGGGTTAAACCCCTAAGATACAGTATATGTGAGATCAATGATAAACTAAGAAAAATGCATCTCATGCTCATGCATATTGTTAGCATACACACATGTGAATTTAAATTTTGTACTCATTATAATGACTGTATATGCATTTATTGACAATTGTCGGGTATAATTGATTATAAATGTGATCATGTGACTATTGTGAATTAATTGTACTGAAAAATTGATGTGGAGAATTTATGCATTAATTTAGAATTTTTTGTTGAATTTTAGGGAAATTTTCGAAAAATGTTAAGTATTATTGTATTAGGAAAAATGTCACTTGGCAAGTAAATTGATGTATAGAAATTAGAGATAGGAATCAAATGATGTTGGAGATTTGCTAAAAATGACTTTGAAAATTTCATAAATAACTTAGAATTTGTAAGAAAATGATATTGAAGATTGGGAGACAATTGTAGTGAAAATAATGGAGTTGGTTGGACTAGTTAAATGAGAACTAGTTAAAGCCTTGAGAGATGGATGAGTGACAAGTGTCACATGTAAAGTTGATCTTAAAAAGTTTACTACTGTTCCTTTAACTTTAAAAGACAAAGACACTGTTTGTCTTGTCTTAAAAATATCTTCTTTGTGGTTATCTTCTTCGATCTTGTTCCCTTACATAGAGTTTTTCATCAAATATCCACCAAAGCTAAACTTTGCTTTCCCTTATTTTCTACCACTCCCACTTTGTTACCTATTTCTTTTGCCTCAAGAAAACCTGACGCAAACCATCTGTAAGATGAAGTACGTGGTTGCATGAAAATTAGGGCTTCTTGATATTCGAAGATTTTGGAGTTTTAACAAGTAAGTATTGTGTAAATCCTTTAGAGTTGTTGGTTTCATAAACTAAAAGGGTTATTATTTGTGATTGCACGATCATGAAGAAAAATGGATGTTTTCATGAATACCGAGGGTTTAAGAGATGGATATTTTTTATGTGTGATTTTAGAATAATTGATGATTATTCTGTTATCAGATAGTGTAGAGTTGATTATTGAGTAGAAATATCAAGGAAATTATGCATAAGAAGAGTGCATAAATTATGCAAGGGGTAGAGACACATATGCTCTGTTTTCATTTTTCACTGTATGTGTGTGTGTGTGTGTGTCTATATACGCGAATATTTTTGCTGGTTAGAGACGTGAATCGGAAATAAGTGTAGAGTTAATGTGAAAGATAAATTTGTGATATAGGGACGAGTTAGATGAAATGAAAATTTTGACAAAACTAAATAAATTTAGAGTTGGAAAATGGTTGTAAGATGATGGTATGAGATGAGAAAGATCGTCCAGACGAACCCTGCTATCGTCTTTAGACGATCGTAACTGCTATCATCTTCAGATGATCGTGACCCTGCTATTGTCTTCAGATGATCGCAACCCTTAGCTCCCCTATTGTCTTTAGACGATCACAACCAGCTATCATCTTCAGATGGTCGTAGGCCGCTATCGTCTTCAGATGATCGCGACTTTGAAGATTGAGGGCTGATGCAACATCTTTCGATCTATTGGCTATATCGTTTTCTTCTGACCTCTAAATGGCATGGGACTTGAACCATTGGACTCATAACATATTGATCTTCATCTCCACCAATAAATATAACCATCTAAAATCATTCAGGAGAGATTGATTGATGAATTTGGGAAGGAATTAATGAGGAATTCTGGAAAATGAGAACTAGAGCATCGTCAATGAACATGCTTCGGTATTTAAGGAATAACTTGTTATGTAGTTATCAAAATGAGATGATTTCTAATTAGATTTAAAATAGATAAATAGGGATACAATTGTTCTGAACGAGTAGAAATTTAATTCTGTATCTAGAATTCCATATTTTTTAGTTAAATTTGAGTACAGGATGCTATTTAAGCTTATGAATAGTTCGAATTATTCTGAATATAACTTTTGGGGTACTGAACCAAATTGACTGATTATGGTTTCATTAGAAACTTAAGATAATGAGGAACAATTTTCTAGAAGAAAGCGTTAGCAAATTACTTCATTTACTGATCAGAATGGTCACAGAAAATTAACCCAAAAGGTTTGGAGTTTTGGAAGTGATATAGGATTGAAGTGAGAGTTTGGATAACTGTTTGGTCTTGTAATGCTAGAATAAAATTAATGAGTGAATTGTTGGTATTAAAGTACCGAAGACATGTGTAATGGAGATGAAGTGGTTCATATTATTAAAGTTGTGATTCAAGAAGAGGAGTAAAGTGCATCTAGTAAAAGTGAATGGGAAACGGGTTGCTATGAAAGCAAATGATGTTAAAAATGAAACTGTGAAAAAATGTGAAATTTGATAATATTCCTGGGATTGTCATGAACATGCATCGTACATATTCCATATACACACGTGTGCGTAAATGAATACTTATAATTGTGCAAATTTATTAATTTGTGTGTATGTGTAATATGTGTATTGCATAATTTTGATGTGCAAGATGAACGTCCGCATTCAGACGTTTCAATTCATGGAAGTTAATGCTAATCTAGATCGCACTATAAGTAGACCGAGATAGTTTTACTTTATTATTCGTTTTGTTTATGTTCTGAATTGAATGATTATGCAATATGGATGTGTTGGTTCCGAACAATATATGTCTGAGGAATTTGATAAATGTAAGAATATTGAAGTGCTCCTTGTATGTGAATTGGATTGAAATGAGTATACATAATTTGATTGTTGAATGCCGTACCACGATCTGATGATAAATGTGTTCTGGATTTGCTTTTACGTATGAATGAAAATTTGATTCTCAACTTTAATGTTGAATGCCGGACTAAGGTTCGATGATATGCAAATGTGATTGATGCATTCCGTTACATGAATGCGTGAAAGATAAAGGCAGTTATGACTGGAGTAGCTACCAAAAAAGAGCTTAAAGCTCAGACTGTGAAAAAGAGCCTAGAGCTTAGAGAGTGATTAAGAGCCCGGTGTCCCTAACGGATACGGGACAGTTATTAATGATCCCGGTATCCCTAACGGATACGGGACAGTTATTAATGAGCCCGGTATCCACAATAGATATGGGACAGTTATAGGCACTCGGTCACAACAATAATAAATTGAAAGTGAGTCTCATATGCATTACATATGCATGCGATATGCATGATTTAAATAGTTTGAATGATTTCTGAGTGTGAAATATGTTTGAAATGAAGGTGATTTTATGAATTGTATGCGTTATGTGATTGAGTGAGCCATCGATGATGGTCACTCGCTGAGTTCTCAAAACTCACCTAAAATTTGCAATTATTTTTCAGGCTCTAAAGAGTACCCTATTAGGCTATCGGGAGTGCAGACACTGCATTCAAGTAAGAGATAGAGGTCGGGATCAATTCGCGTCTGCATTTGTACTTTCTTATTTTTGTATCAATTTGTATATTTTGAAATTTCTATACAATGCAAATATAAATATTTCAGTATGTAATAAATTTTGAAATTGGAAAAGTTGGCAAATGAGATTGATTAAAGTGTAATAATAATCCTTGTGTTTTCGAGGTTTACGTAATAAAAAGTATGGGCCCGAAATTGAATATGATTTCCACGTATGTGTGTGATATTTTTGAAAAATTTGTACCGAGTTTTGAATGTTTCTCTATTCTCGCATGCCACCCTTACGGGATACGTTCTCGTACATCACTAAGGATGTCAGGTACGTGTCTTGTGAGAGTGGGGTGCTACAATCCATTTAATTGCAATAAACAAAAGTTCATTAAGAATAAGATGGTACACATGCCTCCTCCCTCTCACAAAGTTAGGATTGCTGAAAGTTACAGAATTTGAAGCTTATGAAGTTAATACAAGTGTGAGTAAAAAAAATTGGTTGGAGAAAATGAAGCATCTTTTGAGATTTATCATATCGAAAAACTAATTTGATATATCATAATCTAGATGTGATGCAAACTGAAAACAAATATTTTTGATAATTTTTTCAATACCATAATGAATATTGAAGGGAGGAGAAAAGACAGTGCAAAATCATGAGCTAATTTGAAACTTTCTCATAGAAGGAATAACTTTGATAAAGATCTTCGCACCGATAAACTTCCGAAAGCATGTTACACTTTGGACAAAAAACAAAAAGAAATTTTGTGTGAATGGTTGAAAAGGCTAAAGTTTCCTTATTGTTTTGTTTCAAACTTGGCAAGGTGCGCGGACATGAGGAAGTACAAATTATTTGGGAAGAAAAGTTATGATTGTCATGTGTTTATGCAAAGGCTAATTCTAATTGCATTTCAGGAGTTGCTACTGAATAATGTTTGGGAAGTTATAACATAATTAAGTTTGTTTTTCAAAAACTTAACATCATGTGAAATAAAGTTGGCTAAAATGGAAAAACTAGAGAGGAAAATTCCAGTAATTTTGTGCAAATTAGAAGAGATTTTCCCTCCAAGCTTCTTTAACTGTATGGAGCATCTACCTATGCGTTTAGCACACAAGGCTAAACTTGCTAATCTAGTTCAATATCGATGGATGTATCCATTTAAGAGGTTATTATAGCAAATATTTAAACTAAAGTAATAATATGTTTTAATAACAGAATTGTAATAACCCTATTCACTAATGTAGATATTTGCATCACTTGAAGAAAAATAACAAAAACAAGGCTAAAGTTGAAGGTTTAATATGTAATGCTTATTTAGTAGAGGAAGCAAGTACATTTTGTTCACATTACTTCTAACTGCATGTACTCACAAGAGAAAGAAAAGTTATTTGTAATGACGATGGGGGAGGAAATAGTGATGTTGATGGTAACTTATCCATTTTCACATATCTTGGACGAACATATAGACATTTAATAAGAAGAATGTTAACAGAGGAAGAAATAGAGGCTGCTCATGGTCACATTTTATTAAACTATCAAGAGGTTCAACCTTTCATGCAGTAAGTTGAAGTTGATTTTGAAATTAATTATTTGGGTTTTGAAAGTTATGTTGGAGTTATGTAAATATAGTGCCTTGGAAAGCAAGTGTATTTACATGTGACTTTATCTTCTTCAGTTACAGTT